>OX940802.1:9223495-9413495 GCA_954870605.1 Acer campestre
CCTAATGATACTGATGTAATTACATCGGTACGTACTGATGTGAACGGGACTAATTATCAGATGATGACTAAATATGAAACAAGTGGTAAATAATAGAGATAAACAATTATTGAAGCAGAAACAGGCAATTATCAGATTATGATTGAATATGAAACACGTGTTAAAGAATAAAGATGAAGATAGCAAATCTGGAAAGAGCCAAGAGGCCATTCCAATCTCATGGATAAGAGATATTTTTCTTCTTTGATAATTGATAACGAGAGAGACAGAAAGAGAGTTTGTCTTCACTCTTCATAGGGATTGAGACAAAAAGGTAAATAAACTTTTGTCAAATTTCTAGGTGTGAATTGAAAGACACTTCACTTGTATATCATCGATGTTTATCAGAAGTCTTCTCAATTACAACATATAATATCTATATATCTATTATTATTGTTTACTTTTCATATATATTTTGTTTGGCTGTGGTTGCAGTTCATATTAGTTGGATTGGGAATTTGGGATTGATTTTGATGGACCACAAATACCACCCAAATAAAAATCGCCTCCTTTTGGTTCCGTTCATTGTTTGAGCTAGTTAGGTCTTGTCATCTTGTCTATAAACTAATGTGCCTTTAAGGTCATTCACGTTTTTTTGAGAGGACTCAACGTACTGTCTATCCAATACAAACAAGATAAAATGTGAAAATAATAAATCTTTTATAAGTCGAGAACGTAAGAGAGTTATGATAATTCTTTCGTTCCAACTATTCTAAATTTAAATTCAACACTGTTGAAAAACTAAAAGCATCTTTTTGTCAAGCAACCCTCAGGTACCCCAAATGGCGAATGTGGCAAGTTGCAAATATCACAATTAATCTCCATTGACGACAGATAATGGACATGGAGACAGTTAACTGGTTCCATATTGGGTAAATGCATGGGGTCGAAACAGCATAAAACCATCCATGAATGTAGTCTTATGTAGACGAATATATGATGGGCTTGTTTAGCATGGCTTTTGAAGCCTGCTTTTGACTTCCGAGACCCAAAAGCTGCTTTTTAGAGTCTTTGGTTGTTTCAAGAGAAGAGCTTCTAAGGATTGAAAGCTCTTCTAGCACGAGCCATGCCCCTTTGACTTCTCTCCAAGAGCTCTTTACGAAAACATGGGAAGCTGTTTTTGTGTTTAATGAATATTTCGTATCGACACTTTTGTAAACCATTGTTTACACTTTATACGGGTTGCACATTTTCCTTCGGATCCCCGTTTCCCCATCCCCATTTGGGGGAAAAATTGGGGGAGGGGGATGGGGATGGGGATAGGGATGGGGATGAAAATCATCCCCAAATTGAAATAAGGATAGGGATAGGGAGACCTCCCCCCATCCTCATTTCTCCATTTTCCCCACTAATATAGTGGGATAGGGATGGGGGGGAGGTACCCCCATCCTCATTTTCCCATTTCCCCCAAAATATTATATTTTCATTATTTTGTAATGTGTATATATAAATGACATTATTTTGTAATGTATTTTCTTTTGTATTTGTAATGGAATGTTTTTTTTCTTTTTTTTTTAGATTAATTTGTAATTTTCGGCCAAATGGGGAAATGGGGAAATGGGGGAATAGGGTAAACGGGGAAAAACGAGAAAAAACGAGGAAAACGGGGGAAATGGGAATGGGGATGGGGGGAGGACCTCCCCCCAAAACTCCCCCATCCCCATTTTCCCCAAATGGGGGGGTGATGGGGGGACCTATATCCATCCCCATTTCCTCAATGTGACCCTAACACTTTACAATAATGAATATTCTAGGTTCCAAGGCAATAACAAATATTGAATATTCTAGGTTCCATAAATAATTTATGACCCAAAAGCACCTATGCTACAGCCTACATTCAGCCTATCAAGCGATAAACATGAGGGTGCGTTTGGCATGGACATGGGACGGTACAAGGTGGGACGGGACGGGACGGAATGGGACAGGACAGGTTATTCCATATTGTGTATGGAATGCCTGGGATAGAATTGTAGACTGTACTATTATGCATTTGGAATGACTGGGACAGGACAGGACATGATGTTTAAATGACCAAAGTGCCCCTCCTATCCTTTCCAATGTTTATAACAATTTTATTAAGTTTGATTTTTTTATTTTTTATTTTTTGAAAAATATCAAATATTATTGAATTAAAATTAATTAAAATTCATGAAATCTTAATATTTTCTTTCATTTCTCACTGCACAAACACCATAAATTTTTCTTCAATCAAATTCCACAAACAAAAACAACAAATCAATTCCACAAAATTCATTCAGTACCATCATCATCAACGCTAAACTAAACCAAACCAAACCAAACCAAACCACCATTCACAAACAAACCAAAACAAAAAAAAAAAACAAAAAAAAAATCAAAATCAAATCAAAAAACCACCACCGCCAACGATGACGAAATCGAAATCGAAATCGAAACCAAGCCTCACCGTTGATGACGCAATCCCCTTCGATTTTGTATTCCGATCACTGTGGATCAAAAGCCCCAAATTGAAACCCTAAATCGAAAACTTAAAGTCAAAATCAACAAAAGCTACCACCTTCAAGATCGAAAGAGGTTGAACGGAGAGAGAGAAGAGAGAGAGAGACAAGCGGGAGAGACAGATCTTTCTCCTCGCTGGAGGCCAAAGAAGAGAGAATGAAGAGAGAGAGAGAGAGAGAGAGAGAGAGAGAGAGAGAAAGAGAGAGAATGAAGAAAGAGAAGAGAGTGAAGCGTGAGAAATTGAGAATGGTTGATTGTGTTGAGTTTTATTTTATATTTGTAATTTTTGGAATATTTGAGGGTAAAAATGTCTTTTCTAGACTTGTCTCATGCATGGGACAAGTCTGGCCGACCTATTTGGGTGGGACAAGTTTTTGGGTTTTTTATCCCACCTTGTCCCTTCCCGTCCCATGCTAATAGCGCGCCAAACGCGGGACAAGAGAAAGTTTTATCCCGTCCTGTCCCGCGTACCAAACGCACCCTAAAGTCCCTAGCTTGATAGTCAGTCAGTAAAACAAATCATATTGATTACTAGAAATTAATCACAACCCAACATCGAAAGTTCGAAACAGGAACTAAATATTTTGATATTTAATTCACTAATTTTTTTATAACTAGAAATTAATCACAACCCAACATACTAGTTCCTTTTTTTTTTCAAAACAAAAAAAAAAATAATAATAATAATAATCTTTTCAGTTGTAACTTGTAAGGCTATACATCAATATATACACAAATTCTCATAAACACGTAAAAATACATAAGTATCGAAATTGAATATCAATATGACAATCGAGAAATGCAATATTGATCTGTCCACCTCTTGTATATATGTATTTGGTGACAATTTATGCTGGGTTCAAAAATTTAATAGCACTTTTTAAAGAATGGGTTTAAAGTACAAGTGTACATTTTCCCCTAGATCACCAAATCCCCACGTCCTCATCCCCATCCCCATTTGGGGAAAAGAATTTGGGGGAAAATGGGGAAATGGGTGGAGGATGGGGATGATTTTCATCCCCGAATTGAACGGGGACGACCCTCCCCCATCCCCATTCTCCCCATAAATATATTGAAATTAGTATATATTTTTTTTATTCCTTGAAAACCCTAACTATATAAACTCATTTGAAACACTTTACTTTGTATGTGTAATGCACTAATGGATTTTTTTTTGGTATTTGTAATTGAATTTTTTTTTTAAATTTTTTTTAAATTTTCAGTTAAATGGAGAAATGGGGAAGCATGGGAATGGGGGAAACGGGGGAACGGGGAAAAACAGGGTAAAACCGGGAAAATGAGGAACAAGGGTTGGGGTTGGGGTTGGAGATACCTCCCCCCAAAATTCCTCATCCCCATTTTTCCCAAATGGAGAAATGGATGGAGATCGGGGAAGGGTCTAGGAAGTGGGGATGGGGATGGGGATGGGGATGGGGATGAGGGGACCTATATCCATCACCATTTCCCCAATGTGCATCTCTAGTTTTAAGACTATCATTAATTTAATAATTTAAGTTTTAATAGCATTTAAAGTGTGGATCTGACAAAAATACCCTTAAAACGTACTCACAAAAATAAAAATCGCACTTTTTTGTGTTTCCGAGATTTATGTTGGTGTTTCTGAGACTTATTTTGTATTTCCGAAACTTATTTTTTTAATTTCCGAGACTTTTCGAGCAATTTCTGAGACTTTTCAGGTAGTTTTCGAGACTTTTCAAGTAGTTTCCGAGACGTTTTAGGTAATTTCCCAGACTTATTAGATATATTTGCAATTTCTGAGACTTATTGGGCAAAAATTAAAATTTTCAATTTTTTTATCATCTTCTTCATCGAGACCTCCAATTAGAGGCCGATTTCGACCTCCAATAGAGGTCGAACTGACCTCCAATAAAGGTCTTTCATCTTCATTGATGGAGGTCAATGAACCTCTATCAATGGAGGTTTTTGAAAGAAAAAAAATGGCACAAATATAATAAAATAAGGAGATGAGAGTATTTTAGTCCATTGGTGTCATTTAAACTTAACTAATTAAACTAGTGATACTCTCAAAATTTAACATAAAAAGAGTGTTATTTTGCACCATTTCCATGTGTATGCTTCCTCGCAGAATAGTGAGAATAAGAGTTGTTCATGAACTGTCATCAATTCCTTGATTTATGGTGATAAATAATGCATACAATTGATGATTATATAGAAGTAGTTGAGGCATGCATTAAGATCATGAAATGATCAAACCCAAACAAGATTAGACAAACAAGTTTAATTTGAGGGAGCTCACTGTCTGATATATATATTATCATATATTGTTGGGTGTGCAACCAAAGTCTCACATTGGCTAGACAAGGGGATGATCATGGGTATATAAGTATGGAAATAACCTCCATTAGTATGAGAACTTTTCGTTAGAGACCTAAGAGTAAATATGTGCAGGCTTAGGCCCAAAGTGAACAATATCATACCAATATGAAGAATGTGGGTTCCATACTTATAACAAGTGGTATCAAAGCCAGGCCCCTGATTAACAGTTGTAGTTAATCCAAACCGGATGGATTAGTGATTTGAGCACTTGAGGCAAGTAGACCTTGATGAAGCATGTGACGGATAAAACAATTGCCTGAGGGGAGGCCCGGACTATGAAGATAATGATTGTCCGTTGTTCGAGGGGATGATTATTGGGTGTGCAACCAAAAGTTCCACATTGGCTAGACATAGAGATGATCATGTGGCCTCCATTGGCATATGGCCTTTTGGGTAGAGACCCAAGAGTAAATCTGTGTGGGCTTAAGTCCAAAGCAGACAATATCATACCAATGTGGAGAATGTAGGTTCCATACTTATAACAAGTGGTATCAGAGTTAGGCCCCAGACTTAGTAGTTGTAGTTAATCCAAACCATAAGGTGGTGAAACCCAGTTTAGCTCGCGATGGATCTGTGATTTGAGCTCTCAAGGCAAACGGACCTTGATGGAGCATGTGGACAGATAAAACGATCACTTGACGGGAGGCCTGGACAATAAAGATAATGATGTTCCTTTGTTTGAGGGGAGGATTGTTGGATGTGCGACCAAAGTCCCATATTGGCTAGACAAGAGGATTATCATAGGTATCTAAGTATAGAAACAACCTCCATTGGTATGATGTCTTTTGGGTAGAGTGATTGTACTATTTTTGTTCCTATTTTTAGGTCCTCAATTCCTACTTCTTGTGCTTGTTCCTTGGGTAAAACTGAGTATTTAATATGATAAAATAAGTGTTTCAGGTATTTATAGAGTTCAAGGGCATTAGCGTAATTTTAGAGAATCAAGGGTCAAAGTGAAAATATGGAGAATATATTAAAGATTTTATGATTAGAGAAGAGTTAAGGGGACCTTATTGTCATTTTCTAGCCAACGCGCAACATGCCACGTCATTAATGAAATGGTGCGTTTTGGGCTTGGGCTGCTTGCATTAGCGTGATGTCATATCATCTTCAACCTCAATCAATCCAGATTTTAGACCCGTGACCCGGAACCTGACCCGATTCGACCCGACTTCAACCCGACATCCTCCAGCCATTTTCTAGCCACTTTTCCGACAGTTTGTTGCCTAGATTGATGGCCCGCCTCCTCTCGATCCGTTTGCAACCATTTCTAGGCTTCCATGCGATTTTTTTCTCAAACTCCAAATCTTCCAACTTCCATAGCCAAACTCAAGCTTACCACCGCGGAAAGAACGCGACACTCAAGCGGTAGAGATTGCCGCGGTTGAAGTGTTGTCTTCACCAACCGCGGCAGTCGCACGGCAGAGATTTCGGCTGTTCATCTGCCGTCTTCGCCAACCGCAGAAACGATAACCATGGCAGTCTATCATTTTGTCGTTTTGGACAAAAATCTTGCCCTATTTTGAACCCATATATACACATATCTTTAGTTTTTCAGATCTAAGAATCATAAAACACACACAAGAAAACCGAAAATCACAACCCAACCCTCTCATTCCACCATCTCTTCCACACACCATTTTTCTCTACATCATCAACCACCATTTTTGGAAGCTTGTTCAAGGAAGGAGAGGAAGGAACTCAAAGATCAAGGGAAAGCTCATATGGACTTTATGGGTTTTCTCTACACTTTTCCCTTCTTTGTTTATTTTTCCATTGATGTGTAACTAAACTTTAGCTAGGGGATTGATGTAACCGTATTAGACTACTCTATGTAATTAATTAGTCTATTCTCTAATCAATTCGATTTTAGTCTCAATTATTGCATTAATTGATCTAACCTCTCTATTCATGTTTTGTTGTGATCACAAGAGACATGGGTTGTGAGTTTAGTTCATATAAGAGGTTGAGTTTAGATGTGGGTGGCTATTCCATCTAAATCTCACCACAAGCTTAGTAATTGAGAAGGTTGGTTTATGTATGGCCATGCTAGGTCAACTTGGTTTAGAGTTTTATATTAAATAGGGGAATTGACCATTGCTTATTACATGATCATGTGTAGGTAATGGGAAAGAGCTAGAACTCCATAAATTTATCTTAAAACAAGCCCTAAAATTGGATTGAAGTGCTTAATGAGACTAAGTGAGTGCATTGAGTGGTCTAAGAAGGTTACATCGATTCCCTAGTGTTTTCTCCATATATTTACTACTTGTGTGTTTCATTGTTGTGTTTAGTTTAGTTTTAAATCTCAAGTTTGCATTTTTAAGCATTTTCAAAAAACCAAATCATTTTTCAAACCCAAAGCATTATGCAATTTAATTTTCAGGCACTTAGAGTAGATTTTTCCTAAACTAGGTTGTTTCAACCGATCGAATCCCTGATCCCAGTGAACGAACTTAATTTAAATTGAACGTAAATTTTTACTGCGTCATAGATATCCAAGAGTAAATCCTTGTGAATTTAGATCCAAAACGGACAATATCATAACAATGTGGAGAATGTGGATTCTAAACTTATAACATATATTAATTTATTACATGTGATAAACCGTAGTATACAAAATGGGGGATTATCATTTGGGTCCCTAACTTTTTCTGAATTATCAATTTTTTAAATAAGTTTGCTTTTTTATCAAAACTTTCCCTAACTTTCGAAAAGTATATCAAATAGATCCTTCTGACTTTTTTTTTAACGGTCAAACGTCACAGAATAGGTATAATGTCTATTTTGCCCCTGTATGCCTTATCAATGGCTGAAAAGACTGTTTTACCCTCTAACATTTAAAATTTAAACAATTTATCTTTAATTTTAAATTAAAGATATAAATAATACAATTTTTTTAAAAAATTTATATAATACAAAAATAAATTGTTTTAAATCTCTACCATTTTTTTTTTTTTGAAAGGAAATCTCTACCATTCAAATCTTAGATTGATGGTGAAGATTTATTTATTTAAAAAATTTTAAAAATAATTATATAAAAAAATGAAAAAAAAAATTCTACCAAACTAAAAAATTTAAAACTAATTAAAACTAATTAGTTTATATCTTATTATTGATCAAGCAATCTTATTAAAACTAATTAAAACTGAAAATCATCAAGCAAGCCATCGTAAGAAATCTTATTATTGATCTCAAATAAATAAAAAAATCTTAATAAAATAAAAAAATCCTCCATTTGATTCCTCACGAGTTTGCTATTTCCACTTAACTCAATCTTTTCGACCATCATTGTCATCAATCATCATCCAAATCAATTTCTTCCAAACCTCCATCTGATTCCTCACTAAGTGCCATTCAAACCCACAAAACCCAGATTTTAACAAACCCAAACTTCAAACAACAACAACTGCAAACCCAGATTCATCATAAACAACAACTGCAAACCCAAACTTCATAACAAAACCCACAACAACCACCGATTTTACAAGTATCAATAGTGATTTGGATCCACCACCATCGTCAAACACATCCACCACCATCGTCAACCATCCACCATCCACCATCATCACCAAATCACCACCATCATCACTCATCCTCATTCATCTTCTACCTCCGACTCGATCAATTTCAGTTTGAATAACAAAGGAGCAGAGCGGTGGAGAGAGAAAGAGAAGAAGAGAATCGACGGTCGTCCTCTGCTGGTTCGGTTGACGACGATTACGCAGTTCTTGATCTCACCGTTGGATTCTGCACATCGCCGGCTGAGAACTCCTGACTCCGCCACGCACAAGCATCACCGTTGCTTGAATTTAGGGAAGCCAAACTCCTGACTTGGGAGATTCGATTTTTAAACTCTGAAGAGGGAAGCCAAAGAGAGATAGAAGAGGGAATGGGAGAGAAAGCCAAAGAGGGATTTCGTCGGCGACGGCAGACCGAGCGCCGATCTCGTCAGTTGATCTCGTCGGAATGGTTAGATGTGTTGGTTGGTAGGTTAGGGTGGTGGCTAGGGTTTGGATGTTGGTGGAGAAGGATTTGGGTGTTTGACTTTAGGTTAGGTTTTGGAGGTGGAGATCAATTTCTGGATTTGGTGTTATGGTATAGATGATAGAAAGAATACAAAATTTTTTAAAGTAATTTTTTAAATAAATTTAAATTTTTTATTTTTGTTTGCTTGATGATTTTCGGAAATTTGATTAGTTTTAATTAGTTTTAAATTTTTTAGTTTGGTAGAATTTTTTTAAAATTTTTTTATATAATTATTTTAATTTTGATTAGTTTTAATTGGGGTTTAAATTTAATTTAGGGTTTGGGGGTGGTATGGGGGGTGGGTGTGATGGTGGGGAAGAAGATGATGTATTTAATTTAATTAATTTTTTAATTTTTTAATTTTAAAATACAAATTATTGTATTTATTTTATTTCTATTTTTGTGATACATGGCATGTTCTTGGTTCAAAGACAAAAATACCCCTGCAAATGTTAAGTTTGACTGACAGTTGACTAACGGATGGACCGATTTGATATACTTTTCAAAAGTCAGGGAAACTTTTGATAAAAAAACAAACTTGTTTAAAAAATTGATAATTCAGAAAAAGTTAGGGACCCAAATGATAATCCTCCTATACAAAATTGTTTATTGTTTGGGAGAATCCCACATGAAAAGGCTGGTAAGATCTCATGCTAAATAATGCCTCCATATGTATACACAAGTGTACGTATGTAACTATGAGGCTGATACAGGCTGTAACTTGTAGTGTGGCTGTGTGGGTGTCCATTAACGGACACAATCACATATTTGGCTGTTTCGACTTTATAACATATGGGTCCATTGCTTTGGACGCCATTAATTATGGGCAAGCTATAGAATTGTTTAGAGCATCTTCAATGTAATGCTAAATCATTATTTTAATACTAAAACTTAGTAAAAACTAAAAAAATACATACTCCGATACAATGCCAAAAGCTGTGTCAAATTTGGCACTGTGTATAGAACATGCCAAATTTATACACAGTGCCAAATTTGGCATAACATTAAATGTAACCGTATTTGTTGACTTTTTAAATTTTAAACAATAAAAATTTAACAAATTTGGTAGAGAAAATTAAGATTGAAACAATTCTAAAAAAAATATTCAATGTATCCATTGAATGCATTGGTTGTATTTGTTAACTTTTATAATTTTAAATAATAAAAAAAATAAAAGATAATAAATCAAATAGAGTTTTACATTAGAGTACAATGCTAAAATGATATGTCAAATATAACATTTTACTATTTCTTATGCTAAATTTTATATTGGCATTGGTTTATACATTGGAGATGGTCTTATTGACTTATTAACCATATATCAAACCAATTGATTATGAATTTATTTGGATCGATAATGTATATATAGTTGAGCTTAACCAAATTCATTGTTCCCAAAATAACAAAACTAATAAAATCATAATTATTTCAAAAAAAAAAAAAATACTAAAAAACATAATTAATTAAGGAATCGATGATACATGTGCATGCAAAGTCAAAAGTGCAATAAGTTTGCGCTTAATTCAAAGATGGAAATAAACACTGATAATGGAAAAGTGTTTCAAGCATCGGTGCTGTTTAGTTAATTTCAGTTGAAATTCTGTAATTAAGTTCAAATCAATCATGTGATTTTTTTTCAAGTATCAAAGAAATATATAAATTCAAAATAAGATCAAACATTACATGTGTCATCTAGATATCTACTCTCATAAAAAGATATATCTATTCTCATAATAACGGGGAGAAAACACCACACACGTACTTATACAATTAATAAAAGTAGAGTGTTAGCTACCATATGTGCAATATTGATGTGATTTATGAACCACCGGAAATGTTTATTATTCCAAAAGTTGATAGCTTGGAGGGTACGTAGCTGATCCATGGAGGGAGCATATGTTCAGGCGAAGAAACTAGAACTTGCATGCAGGAATAGGATGCAGCCAGAGCCGGTCCTGCGCCCCCCCAGGGCCCAAGAAAAAAGGGCTTAAAAAGGGGGCCTATTGTTTTTTTTTATTTTTTTGTTTTTTTTAGTGTGTGTCTTTAGTATTAGATTGAATGATTTTGGTTCAGGTAAAAAGAGCCTCATTTTTTTTTTTTTGTAAAAGCTGAAACATTTAAAATAATAATAATAATAACAAATAGCCCAAAAATCTGGAATCAAGATCTCCTACCCAGGTAATTAATTTTTTTTTTTCTTTTTTGAATCGATTTAAAGTTTTTTTTTTTTTTCTTTTTAAGTCAATTTCGAAATTTCTTTTTAATTATATGTTGTATACCGTGTATGCAGTTGCTCACAAAGAACCCATTTTTTAGATTTTGCCCAAAGACCTCTGAAAAGTTTGGACGGGCTCTGGATGCAGCCGACCACGGAGGCCCATATAACATGTCGATTTAGACTTGACAACGTATTAACTACTTGTGCAGTGTTTGACCATATCTTCTTATGTTTGACCTGAGCAAATTGCCATGCAAACATAGACTCCAAACCGCGTTTACACTTGATTTACAGCTGCTTTTATGCATTAATACATACACACGAAACGCATCTAAAATATTATAACTCGTATAATGCACATTGATTGATTGAGAAGAAATTGAAATCTATTTTAGATTCCAAAGCTACACTTTTATTACTAGCCTATTACCTGGAACGAAATGGGAGTGCATTTTTGCTCACCCACACTAACTAGGGTGAACCATTACCACCCACTCTAGGTGTTGACACGTGTCCTAAAGTTAACTCGATCAAAATCCAAAGTTAACCCAAAGTTAACTTAAAGTTTGGGACACGTGTCAACACCTGGAATGGGTGGTAATGGTTCACCATAGTTAGTGTGTGTGAGCAAAAATGCACTCACGAAATGAGGCCCTAGTGGTCTTAATTGTGCTACTGATCTTAAAGAAATTAACAACAGATCAAAGTGTCCAACGATGAGCTATATAAGAAGAGTAAATATATGTGCAACCGGGGTCGCGGCATCGCCGCGGCCCCATAATGTAAAAAAGAAAAAAAAAAACACGCGGGCCCCATGTATTTATTACACGGGTCCCACATATTTTTTCATTTTTTTGCATTACGGGACCACGCCGATGTCGCGAACCCCGGTTGTATTTAGCACGGCCCATATAAGAAAGGAAGAAAGGGAACACAGTTTATCAATCTCCACTATAATTAATCTAAGCGAACACAAGCAGTTGATTAATTTCTACTATAATTAATTAAATATTACTAAATTTAAGCATATGTGTTAGTTAAATGTGGGTACTATTTATCATTGTACGAGAGGTACAAATCTCGCTTACACTACCGTCGTTGAGTGGATTTTTGAGTTATTAATATTGTAATCAGATTACTTAATTTAGGTATGCTTCTTGACTGTTGGTACTAATTACATTTGTCCTTATACAAAGAGATTTAGGTTCAAATCTCGCTCACATCACAGCTATATAAATATTTCTCATACTTTTTTTTTCTTTTCTTTTCTTTTTTTAAATATAGGATTCATTCTCTTTTCTTTTCTTTTTTTTCCTCAAATTTTATATCTGGCTAATCTATAATACAACCAATCGCATCATCATGATCAAGTACTCAACGGTTCATTTTTTTTATTTTTTTTATGTATAAGATAATATTTTACTATGTTTCTCATTTTGTCAAAAAGAAATTCAGAAATATATTGTATGAGAGGACTCGAGGAGGTGAAAATTAAAAAGAATATTGTATAGTTTTTTTTTAATAAAAAATAGTAAAAGAAATTATGCCGTCCACGCTTTTTGTTTCTCCCCCGTGGAAGACTCATGTAGTGATGTGTGCTTGTGTATGCATGAATTTGTGATTGTGAAATGGAACGTGTATGACAAAATGCCTAAACTAAAACTGATATTTAGAAACAGGGTAAAGAAGAAGAAGAAGAAATTATATCATGTAATATATATATATATATATATTAATTGATTTGCTATATTATATAATTAGATAGATAGAGTACATGCATAATTTTTTTTTTTTTTTTTTTAATAGTTTACTATTTAAGAATGGCCAAAAACAGGCGCAAAAACAAGAAGCTACAACGCAGCAAAAGACCCCAAAAACAGAGCAAAACAGAAACAGGGCACAAACAAAGCCGAAAGAAGCAGAAACCCCAGAAAAAACAACAAAACTGAAAGGAAAACAAAGAACAACCCAGAAAAACAGAGGAAGCCAAGCAAAGAGCAAACTAGGCAACATAATCAGAGCGAGACATAGCCACACAATCAGGGATTCAGAGAAACTAAAATCTCCCCATCTGACAAAATCCCCACCCATGCTAGACCCCCTCTTGGCAAGTAACATGCATCAATTGAAACACTGATAACCGATAGTTTAATAAAGTATATATTTTTGTTATTGAAAATGGGAAAAAGAGAGTCTCAACACAACAAGTTTCATCAAAAAGTAATTTAGATATTAAAGAAAGAACGATTGTTATATGTATACCGTTGTTAAACATGAATAGATCACGGATAAAAAAATTTCATAAGCAAATAAATTAAATAATAATTAAATAACTATATACATTCAACTCATATATATTTTACAACTTGTAAATCTTTTTTTTAACAGTATTTATCTCTCTATCCACCTAATTGGATCAGGTATTTTTTTCTTAAAAGTTTTTTACCGTTGGTAGGATTCGAGTTGCTAACTTATAAATCATTTATCCAAACCTCAAGACTTGAATAAAACAGAAAATATGATACTTTTGCAAAAAGCGGTAATTTTGCACGGCACATTATGGACTTTACTTTTATTATAATTTTGATTACCCGTGCAAGCGATCCCTTCATTACCAGCCAAAATCATGTACTTGTCTCTCCTAGTAAGCTTGGTGCACTCGAAACTTAACGCCTTACCAATCTCACTTTGGACATGATTAGCAATATCAAATCTTGATTTTTCCCCATCAGGACTCGTATACAGCCCAGACACAGCATGTAGAAACTCCATTGTGTAGCTCGGCAGAGGATTCATGTGGAAGATAAACGGGTCCAGGCACTTGAGACCACCAGCAGTGGTACCATAGAACATTGTAACGTATGTGTTCACAGCTACAGGGACAATGTTATCACTCATCTCTGCAAACAGAGGACTGAATCTCAAGAGATAGGGTTCTCTACATGTGGTCCCTTCGGGACAAACCACTAGGTCCCCTTGATTCAATAGCCTTTCCATCATCTTACCATCTTGATCACGGTCCCTTGTTAATCGGACGGTCTTGATTGGCGCTAAGATCTCGGACATTCTACTCAAGCTGTAAGTGACTGCAGTGAGATTCTTCTTCAATGCAAAACACATATATAGAGGGTCTAGTAATGTTCTGTGGTTACAAACGTAAAGAAGGCCGCGTTTTGTTTTTGACGATGATTTTGATGGGGTTGAATTTGAGGTTTTGGGTGGTGTAGTTACGGTGAGACGGAGGCCGGTGAAGGTTAAAATGGGGGTGGAGATGTTATGGGGAATAATTATTGCAACAAGGAGTCTGAAGAGAGCAAGAGAGAAAGCAAATGGAAGCCACATGAAGAGAACAAGAGAAGCTAATGGGGTGGGTCTCAGAGCCAGCCTACCATCGTGAAACACAAGTGGTTTTGTGTATTTATCTCTCGGCAGGTGTTGCCAGCTCTTCTTGTCACTTCTTCTCACCAAGTAAATCTCCTATTCAAACCAAGATCAAAATATTTCAGCATCTAGATTGTGACATATATGAATGACAGAAGATTTTAAAGACACAATTAAATTTAGCAGATTATTAAAAAAAAAAAAAGGTACTATTTATATTTATAATTTTAGAAGTAAAGTTATACGATTCAAAAAATTAATATAAAATTCAATCAAGTATCTACTTGAAACATTATTTGAGTAAAAATAAATTAATGAACATGTTATTTGAGTTGGTTTTTGGTCTAATTTTTTTTATTAGAATTAATGTTATTTAAATATTAATCCACGTAAAGAAAAAATATATATATATTATTTTTATTTTTTCTTATCTTAATTAACATTTGCCCTAACCCCTAACTAGACATATTAACATTTAATAAAACACGTACAAAACTAAAATAATAGAATAGTAAGTAGATTTACAAGCGAGATATACCAGAAAAGGAAAAAAGAACTCACCTTACACTGAAGAAACAACTTATGATCAAGAGAGTTGTTGAAGGAACTGATGCCAATAACATCATCATTGAAATTGTTGTTCTCGTGTCCAAGCTGCATCTCCTCTAAAACAAGCTTATTATCATTATTTCTCTCTTCCATGAGTCCAACAAAATGCCCACAGAACACCTTTAAGTCTCTTCCAACAACAACGTCAATCTCCAAATAATCTCTCAAGAAACTATCGATCATCACTTGAGGCATGTTACTCACACCAACCCTTTTGCCACATCTTTGCAACACTTGAAGTATTTCGAAGCCGACATCCTCCAAGAAGAATTTGGGCAGAACAGCAGTTCCAACTCTGAACTTGTCTTTTTTGATCCCAAAGAGGCAAATCATGACCATTATCTTCAACCCCATTTCTTCATTGACCAAGCAAAGGATTGGATACAAGAGGAGAAGAACAAAAGCCCTAATTAGGCCTCCTGCTTCGAAGGCCACCAACATGAAATAAGGAAACAGAGATGAGGATTTCAACAAGGCTCCTTCGACATCGAAGATCAAAGTCTGGGTTGATAGGTCGTCTTGAACATCCGATATATGAGCAAGACAAGGGTATTTCCGGTATTTACCATGAGTCAACATTGCATGGATGTCGCTAACAGTACTTCTGTGTTGGAATTTTGGGTTTGTAAATTGTCTAAAGAGGATGCGAAAGAAATAGAAGGAAAGAGATTTGAAAAATGAAACGTTGAGAGACATCTCTTTTCTTTTCTTGAGTGTTTGTATCACTTGTAGTAATAACAGCGTATGATTGTATGTTTGAGTAGTCAAGAACATAGAGTTGCTTTTGTAGACTTTGTAGATGTAAAATGCTATTGTATTTCATTTCATAATTATTACAAGAATGCCATATGTTGACTCTTGAAGCAGCAGCATTGGATTACATGGCATTGGAATATATGGAGGGGTGGGATCGGAAAAAGACCAAGAAGAGAGGTCAAGCGATGGAGTCGGAATGACGTGAATTTTTGACAGTTGAAGCGTTTCGGCGAGGGAGGAGATAATCAACAGCTTTGCTGTAGAAGCATACCCTTTTTTAGTCGAATTCCATCGTTTAGGTTCCAAAAAGGCCATTTTTTCTATTTTAGGAAAATTTTGTTTTCGCAATAAATTAAGATTTCCAAGTCCAAATCGACTTCTGTCAATTCCGGTCTTCTTAGAACTCTCAGTAGTAGTAGTTTCAGCTTTAATCTCAATTTTGTCTTTTTTTTAGTAATTTTCGTGATTTTTGTAATTAGGCTCGTTTTTCTTGTTCTACAAGGATTACGATTAGGGTTATGATTTTTTTGCTTTAAATAATCCTGTAAGCCGAAAGGCAATTCAGTTTTTGATTTATAAAATTTAGAGTTTCTCTGATTATCTCCCAATTTCGGTATTCCTTGTGAATCAACAAACTTAAAGCCTAATCATCTGGTATTAGTGCACGAATCAACGAAACTTTAGTAGGTCGCTTTCGATTTGTTTCTTGCAGGTTTTTCTCGACAGAGCTTCCCCTACACCAACTCTTCTAAGTCAACTTGTTCAGACTTGAGAGAGCCTGCAGCTTCTTGTGGGTTAGTTCATTTGATTTGATCAACGCCTCAACGGTACTGTTCGAGTCTTGAGGATTAAAACATGGTTATATTAATTGAAGTTCGGCATCCGCACTAGTACTTTCTTCTAGGAATTGAAAAATGGAATTACTCAACTTAAATCAATTGTCTAAAAATGGTGTCCTAAATTTTGTCTAATCAACCAAACTGGGACATATGTCTATATTTATGGATGAAGTTTAAAAAAATAATTAAATGTAGATATATATTTCAATTTGGTTAGATACACAAATTGAGACACTATTTTTGAACAGCTGATTTAAATCCTTATTCATGGTGATGTTAATGCCAAGATGAGTGACAAAAGTTGAAGGCACTGAATTTATTAAACCATTGGGATATGAAAGATCATAAATTGTTGCCAAGTTCTCATCATTTGAGCAATTAACCCTCGAATTGTGTTCAAGGAGAAAGTATCTGACTACATTCTATAATCCGGCATAGATTAGGTTAGGAATCTGTCTAGATAAATCAACTACTACAAACACAATATTAAGATCACATTTGAACCTCTCAAACTTTGCATGTTAATAGGCAAAAGGTAAAAGCAAAAGTAAAACTCGATACTCCCATGAGTCCCATCAAAAAAGTAAATAGGGAAAATCCCCTACAACTCTTTTTTTTTTTTTTTTTTTTTTAAAGAGTGGATAATCGCATCAGCATCTTTAATTCATGAAATTGATAAATAAAATATTCATTTTTATAACATATCATGTGTTTTGAAACAGAATATATACGTATACAATTTTTCTATTATCAACGAAGAATGTAGACCATTAAATTTACATAATTATGAATTATAAATAATTATGGATTCCCACGACTCTCTCACCTCTTAAACCATGCAAGTTGAAATGTTTACTTAACCAAATCAACATCCTAATTTAAGGAGGTGGCCGCCTCTTTGTAGTCTTCAAATAACGGTGCAAGTGGTTCTGATGCAAGATGTAAATTGTCAGGTGGCCAAGCAAGTCTTATCTCCATCAGACCCAACACCGTCCTAGCTATCCTATATGTATGTTTATTTCATTATGTACAAGTGAGAGTTTTTTTTTTTTTTTTTTTTTTTTTTTTTTTTTTTTTTTTTTTTTTTTTTTTTTTTTTTTTTGAACAGAAATAAACCTGACACTGCAACTTAAAATCATTCTGGTCTGATTTCTCCATCAAACAACATAGATAACTTTTTCATAAAATTTAAATCAAAATAGAGACAGACAAGATTTCAGGGTCACTAAAAACAGCAAGGACAAAGTTCCTAGACACCTTAAAGCATGATGGCTTCAGAGTTTTAGTTACTTTCTCATTGATCATACTCAGAGCATCCACAATGGTGAAGACCCAAACACAAGATCCATTTTTATCACATCATTAAATATGGGTCATGTTTTCAAACAATGGGTCTTTCCATTTGGGTCCTATTTATTTGGGTCTTTTTTCCCCACAATGGGGCTAAATTAAAAAAAGAGAAATGGATCCACTTTTTTTTTACCTTTTTTCAAACAATCATTACTCTTCTTTAAAATATTATATATATATATATATATATAAATAAATTATATAATATATTTTAAATATCAACACTATCAATAATTATTTAACAAATTATAATTAATTTAAAATAAAAAAATTATTAATTTAAAATTATCACAACTGAATTACATCAACAATAAAAATAAATATTTAAAACAAAATATTGTATACGATTAGACATGGCGTCGGTTTCGGTTCGATTCCGGCTTCGATTTCAAACCTTCAAAATTGGTTCCGATTCCGGTTTTGAAGGTTTGGTTTTGGTTCCGGTTCCGGTTTTGAAGGTTTGGTTCTAGTTCCTCGGTTCCGGTCCGGTTCAATTTTGGCGGTTCCGACGGTTTGGGTCTAGCGGTTCCGACGGTTCGGGTTTGGCTATTCCGACGGTTCGGTTTCAGTTGCGGTCCGATTTTTTGCAAACTGAAAAAACCGAAATACAAAACCGAACCAAAACTGAAAAAACCGAACCAAACCAAACCAAACCGGTTCAATCGGTTTTTGATCAGTTCACACTTTTCAATTTTATCGGATCAGTTCACTTTTTCAAAAACCGGATATTATCGGTTTTTTAACGGTTCACTCAAAAAGTGTACTGATCTATTAAACGCTCACCCCTAATTAAATTTATTTATATTTTGTCATTATGTATATAATTATTGAAATTAATAATAATATATTTAAATTTAAATAATTTAAATATATATTAAATATTTTTTTTTTCATTTTATATATATTTTTTGAAATTAATAATTATATATTTTAATTTAAATTATACATATATATATATAAGCCCAACCCAATGATTAGAGAGAGTTGGGAACCCAACTTCAATCATTGGGCAAGACCCAAATTGGGTTCCAAATTTGAAACTCCATTTGAGTCTACTTGGGTGGAGCCCACTTTTGGGTCTCTTTATTTGGATCCTATTTGAGACCATTGTGGCACAATTTTATCAAAACCAAAATGGGTCTTGTGAAATGGGTCTCTTTTTGAGACCATTGTGGATGCTCTCACGGGAAACTGACCTCTCCGAGCGTCGGTAGTCACGGTCCGGATCTCAAGTTCTATCCCTTTAATGTGACTCAGATGTTGCCCGGTCATAATGGTAATCATCCTCCTCCATCTGATCATATCGGTCATGATCATTGTCATGATATAGATGATAACGGTCATTATCACCTTGGACATAACCCCGACGATGCTCAAAGTGCTCAGGCTGTTCATACCACCCACGATCATCCTCCTGGTCAGCATTATCATTGTCCTTTTCAGTTTCTCTATCTCTATCTTGGGAATGCCCACGGTCAGGGTCACCAACTCCATAGTCCCCATCCCAGCTTTGTCATTAATATTGTAATCAGATTACTTAATTTAAGTATGCTTCTTGACTGTTGGTACTAATTACATTTGTCCTTATACAAAGAGATTTAGGTTCAAATCTCGCTCACATCACAGCTATATAAATATTTCTCATACTTTTTTTTTCTTTTCTTTTCTTTTTTTAAATATAGGATTCATTCTCTTTTCTTTTCTTTTTTTCCTCAAATTTTATATCTGGCTAATCTATAATACAACCAATTCATCGCATCATCATGATCAAGTACTCGACAGTTCATTTTTTTTATGTATTAGATAATATTTGACTATGTTTCTCATTTTGTCAGAAAGAAATTCAGAAATATATTGTATGTGAGAGGACTCGAGGATGTGAAAATTAAAAAGAATATTGTATAGTTTAAATAATAATAAATAAATAAAAGTAAAAGAAATTATGCCGTCCACGCTTTCTGTTACTCCCCCGCGGAGGACTCATGTAGTGATGTTTGCTTGTGTATGCATGAATTTGTGATGTATGGAAGTTAATATGACGAAAACAATAGCTTAAAGGGTGGAGAATGGAGATCATACTCATGGATGACTGGATGAGCCTATACATGCAATACATTTCCATAAATCTTCCGAGGATGGGTGCCTTAATTAATTGATTGATATGACCAAAATTTGAAAGGTAATGACGTAATGGTCCATTTCCATAACCTTCAAACGATCGGGAAGTTAAGAAGGTACGGAAAATGGAGAAGCCATGGTCCTCATGGACCAATTCAACAAGGGTAGTAGGGTTGGCTCATTCTATTTTCTTCGATCCATATATAATAATTACCATATATGAGATTCTATGCGTTTTTTGTTTTTTGTTTTTCTTTTCGAGATTGAGTACATAACTCTACACAAGACATGGCTGATCAATATGAAATGTCAAGCCAAAGTACGTGAACGTGCGAATGCGATATGGGGAACTTTCGAAATTTCAAGATCATATCCATGTCTTATATTTTAGTTAAGTTTCATGAAGATTTAATTCTTATGATCACAATAAATTATTACACATCAAGCAAGAGTAGTAGTCCCCCCTAACATGGGGGTCGATGTTTATTAGCTAGCTTGCATGTGTACGTGTTCTTGAAAGTACGTGTAGCAAAATCAATTTGATTGTGACATGGCTTTTCGCATTGAGAGAGAACATATTTATCGATTTTCATCAAACTTTAAAAAATATGATACCGATCAGATTAGGGGTCTGTCGAGATCTAATAAGATCAACTGTTAAAGCATGTTTCCGAATGCTACTCTCACTATGTCACTATAAAGGATGTGTATCCTCAAACTTAGCGATTTAACGTGAAAAAGGTGGAACCGTGGAACTCAACGACTCAATGTAAATGATGAAATTTCATTCCTAATAAAATATAAAGTCATGATCACGTGAACTAAGCACAAAGTATTAAGAGATAAAACCATAAATAGCCATTGGAATTATTAAACTTTTGTTACTAACCACTTTTGAAATTTTAATTGTTAATAGCCACTTTTTAAAAATAATTTCAGTGTATGTCCATAAATTACCAGAGTATCCCTAAAAATAGTTTTATTTTAAATCTCGAAGCAAACTTGAAATCATTGATAAATTGAAATGTCCAAACTTGAAATCAGGCCTAAATTGAAATATCAAAACTTGAAATCAGGCCTAAATTGAAATATCAAAACTTGAAATGTGGACTAAATTAAAATTTTCCGTTTCTTCTTCTTCCTCAAACATTAGGGTTTTTTTATTATTATTATTATTTGTTTTGTTTCTCTTTTCCAGCAGATCAACTCGTCGGCGAAGGGGGATCAATTCGCGCCGGCGAAGCAGCAGCGGACGCGAGGAGCAGCGCACGACCGTGGGTGTCACCGTCGCCCCACGTCTGGTCGTCGCACAACCAGCAACAAACCAGTGAAGCCCACTGCCAGGGAACCACTGCCATTTCCGACCTGCACACGCCCTAGCCAAGGTCGCCGGCGCTCGGCGACCATGAAAACAAGCAGGCAAGTGAGATCGGGGGGAGAGAGAGAGACTTCGGGGAGAGAGAGAGAGACCAGAAGAGAGAGAAAGAAAAAAAAAAAGAGAAAAGAGAGAGAGAGTGTGCTTGGGGACCCTTTTTATATGAGGGCTTTCCAGTAATTTCTCAAAAAAATGGTTATTAATAAATAAAAGTTCGTTTGTGGTTAAAAACAAATTTTCTATAATATATGTGGTCAGTTTTGACAATCTTCACAAGTGTTAAACCATTTTTCTTCGTTGAAGGAGATGTAATTCACCTCTAGCAAGTTGATCAAGTGACCATGTGAATATGTGATTTCTCTCCAAATTGTCTTTCGTCTATTCATTTTGTAAAGTTAAAAGTTGATTTTTGTCACAGAATTTTTATGGTTTGAGATAAATCCTAAATCGGTGAAAAGATGTTAACCTTGCTGTCCGATTATACGTATTTAGAGAGATGATCTCTTCAATCTTCATCCATCTGGGTTAATCTGGTTTAACAAGGCCCGTCGCTTTAAATTACAATTTGGATGGCTAATCTCTTTCTCTTGGTAGATTAATTAGGGGTGGACACCAAACTGGATCTAAGCTAAAGAATGGAGTTCGGTTCGGTTCACGGTTCAAACCGGTTTATATTTGTGAAACCGAATTGATTTCGGTTTTGAACCAACACCAGTTCGACTCAAAAACTATACAAGAAGAAAAAAAAAATTATATATTATTATTTATATTATTGTTATTCCCACTACAAATTATTGAATTGAAGTTGCTTAATGGCAAGCACCAAAACTAATAGGGATGCTCCAATATGCGAGTGTGTTTGTTGATTTCTTTTGAATACATTGTAAATGTAAGGGTGCGTCCTGTAAAAGCTTTTCAATTGCAGTTTTTTGAAAATGAAAACAATGTTTTTCATTTCATTTTCAAAATTTGAAAACCTGCCTAGTAGCATATACAGAAAACAGTATTCTGAAAATAAAAACACTAAAAACACATATGATAGATTAATTGAAAATATAAAAATAATGTAGTATTAACACTATAATAACAAATAATTAAGTTAATATAAATTTCATTATATAATATAATAAAGTGCAATTGCATCATAGATTGACCACAACAAATCACCAGTACATTCAAATCCCTAACATCCCTTATAAGCCTCAAACATCCATTACGCAAGCAACATGTTCAACCAAATTCTCCATCTAGATATACCTTACTCAAAGCAAAAGTAGGAGTAGGAGAAGGAGAAGAAAAGGTTTAAAAAAAAAAAAAAAATATATGCATATTTTTTCAATTTGAAGAAGAGTAAAAAAAAAATCTATGCTTTTTTTATTTTTATTTTTTTTAATTTGAAGAAGAAAGAAAAAAGAATGGAGAAGGCGAAAAAGGACCAATTTGGTATTACTGTAACTTTTATAATAATCACTGTTAACTATACTGAAGGAATAATCAGTTGTGAAGTTAATCGGTAGTTATTTAGTTAATTGTACTTTTAAAACTACAGCTCAAAAGTAGTATATATGTTTGATAATTTTATTTCAAAAGTGCTGAAATTAGCTACAGTAACTAAAATATGCATGATTTTTGAACCTTTTTTTTTCATTAATTATATATATTAAATCAATATTTAAGTAGAATATTTAAATTATAAAAAAAATTACATAACAATAAAAATATTTTTAAAAGATTTTATAAATCAAATCAATATTTAATTAGAATATTTAATTTTAAAATAAAATAAAGTATATAAATGATTTTAATTTGATTTCATAAGGATAATAATAACATTTTAAAATATTCATTAAATGATGAAATAGATTATTCTATAATCACTTTCAAAAAGTAACACTCTACCTACTTCTTAAAATTATTATCAAAACTTGTCAAATTATTAATTAATCACTTTTAGAAGTTTTACCAAACATCATTTTATATTCTGATTTTAACTTCTAACAATACCAAACCAGCCTGAAGATGAAAGAAGGCGAAGGAAAAAAAAAAAGGTGTTATTAAAATAAAATATATGTTAATGATATGTGGCCCAATTATTTAATGATATGGGACCCATCTCATATAGAAAACAAAAACAAGTTTTTGATGTTTTTTAATGAAACAGGTTAAAGTAAAATTTAGTTTTTTATATTTTTTGAATTGCTTTTTAAAAATGAATATTGAACAAATATTTTTGAAATAATTTTAAAAAATAAAAATGGAAAGGGCCATCAAAATGGGTAACCGGATAGCCTAATTGCTTCAAAAAAAAAAAAAAAAAAAGTTGTAAATTAACTTGGTGTCAACAGTCAACACTTATAATGACATCTAGTTTTAGATTTTTTGTTTTAACAATTAAAATAGTATTCTCTTTGTAAGATTAACATTTTCAAAAGTCTTATAATCTGTTCATCAAGTTTTGACCCAAAATTAGCTCCAAAAGTCCATTTAATTCAAAAATATCTATAATAAAAAAAAAATAAGAAAATAAAAAGTCACTTCGCCTATCGGGCACATTAGGTCCAAAACCAAATTAAAATGAACCATTGAAATCAGTATAATTCAGTTCAGTTACTCACACTACTAAGTTTAAACCGGTTTTAATTTTTAAAAACCGAAAATATCCATTCAATTTTACCCAAAACCAAACCGAACAATACCAACCCCTAATCTTAATGATGTGTATCCAAGGAGTTTACCACTGATCAACATCATTTACTATATAATAGGGTCACTAACATCACAGCCAGGGACGGGGGCCACTGCCCCACTTGAAGTTGTACAATTTTATAATATTTCCCCTAACCGTTAAGAGTTTTATGTATTTACCCTTTTTTTATGTCCCCTCAAGTTTTATAGTTTTATAAATCCATCCCCTAAGTTTTCATATTTTTATATTTTTACCCTTACTTCATATTTAGATTTTCTAATTCTTTTATAAATTACACTGTTAATAATTTTATCTTAACCACATAGGGAATGTATTTCATTCTAAATATATTATTATTTTTTCTTTATATCTCAAATATAAATCAAATCGCAACATATATGGTTTAATTTGTTATGTCAGTTGTAATTTTTTTTCTTATCAAAGTTACACTTACTCAATTCTTTCTTAATTAATTTTATTATTTCTTAAAATATTTTCTCTCTCACCAAATCTTACTTATCTCACTCTAAATACGGTAATACCATGTCATATTTTTGATAGGTTATTTATTTATTTATTTATTTATTTTATACAATTTAAAAAAAAATGTGTTGATTTATATAATTAAAACATGTCAAATAAACATAGTCATATATTTATGTTTAATTATGAAGAAAGTGTATCAATAAAAATTTTATAATTTTTAATAATTAAAAAAGTATTTGGATTTTAGAAAAATATTAAGAGTACAGTTTAAATTTCAATTTTTTTTTTTTTTTTGAAGTATTTTTTAAATTTCATTTTGTTTTATAACTATTAAATACTATTATTGAATCTTGAATTAATGACCGTAAATTTTAGTCTATATTATGTTTAGAGTAATACTAGACATAACACAAACTTTATATCTTAACTTGTATTCCAATTAGTTGTTTGTCGATTAACAAATCGATACATATTAATTATGATTTATTTCTCTCGTTGCATCATATAGATTAAATTGTTTAAGTTACAAGTTAAGATAAGAGTTGGAATATTTAGTATTGTTCTTATTTTTATTATGTTTTCATCCCTATTCAAGGATCATCTTAAATGTTTTTCATAAATACACATATTAAGATAATTTAGCTCAATACAAAATTTTATAATTAATGAAAAATAATAATGTTTTAAAACATAATCAATATTTTTAATTAAAAAAAAAATTCACATTGCCCCCTCTAGAATACAATCATGGCCCCGTCCCTGATCACAGCAATAGAGCTTACCACGGTTCAGTTAAACCGTCGGTTTTGTCCACGGTTTAACCGGAACCGGATTGGCCAAATCGAAATCGGAAACGGTTCCGGTTTGGGATTCCTCCAAACCGACGGTTTAACCGCCCAAAACCGACGGTTTAAACCGCCAATTTATTATTTTTTTAAAAAAATCAACCAATCAAAAGTTGCCACGTGGCACTTTTTTTTTTTTTTTTTGAAAAACCGTCCAAAACCAAACCAAAACCGTACCCAAACCGCTGGTTTTGAAACCGAAACCGCCAAACCGACGGTTTGAAACCGGTACCAAACCGGTGGTTTCGGTTTCGGTTTCGGTTTCGGTTTCGGTTTTAGATGGCCACCAAACCGAAACCGAAACCGAAACCAAACCGAACCGTGGTCGGCTCTACATAGCGAGTCAATTAATCACAAGTTTGCTAAAAGCTAAATGAGGATTTGGGAGGCTGCTTCCCATAAAACCCCAAGATAATAAAACCATAATTTAATTATGAAAATGGAAATTGAGCACGTAAGCAAAAACAACCAATCCATACAAACAAATAGAGGGACACATTGAATGAAATCATTGTACAAAGAAAAAATTTAAAGGATATCCTCTAGAGCTTGGCGGTCTATACACATGTACAAATATCAAAAAGGTCAAGAAGATCATGGACATGAGACATGACTCATGAGGACATCAGTTAACAGGGGGACAAAACTTCAACTAATGAACTGCTATGAAACAGCAAGCGTGAATGCATGGACAATTAGCATCTCCAATGATATTTCAATCTCATCTGGCAACTTTACTTGGTTCTTCACCCAGACCTGAACCAGAGACCTGCCCTTCTGCCAAACTGCCACCATGAAACAAAGGAAAATTTTATGAGAAAGAGGAGAGTACCGAGGGAGAGATTCGGAGAGTTAAATGCATGAAAAATATGACGTCTTTCAATAAACAAAAGTAAAACATACTTGAGGGAGCCGAAGCCAGACCCATCTCTCTCATCGGCAGAGAAAGTCTTGAAAAGCTGAATGGATATCAAACTCTCACTTCCGGTGACAGATGGTGCAGGAGACCCCTGCATGCTAACACTTGCATGGCTTCTGTTGCACAATCCTGTAATCAGAATTTCCATGATGTAAAGTGTTTATACACACTCGCTTGCTTGCATGCACGCACACATAAACAAAGAAAGAAGTTATAGAGACAATTGAGATGCTGGTACTTCACGGACAGCATAAACTTTCTCCAGGCAGTTTCCACAAAGGTAAGGTATCTTGAAGCAAGTTACTGGGTATTCAAGTCTAAGATGCATATTTAAATAATCTCTTAAGTGAAAATCTTTCTCCAGGTAGTTTACCCTGTTCGTCGTTAAGCTGTTTGGGATCAACAGATTGTAAGTCATGCATCATGAAATACAGGCAATACAATGTTCTGTAGAAAAAGAATTCCTAAAAGAGTTGCTCCATTTATTGCAACACACTTCCTCAATACATTCCGAAGAACATATGTTTCCCTCAATGCATTCTGAAAAACCTATGTTTCATTTATAAAATGTTCGAAGTTTGAAAACTTCTTATTTTTTTCCCATTCTTTTCCACAATCAAAGAGCAAAACCTTATACATAGTTACGGACTTTACATACAGATGATAATCACAATACACATTATCAATAGTTGGTAAACATGGTGGCTTGAATGTGTTAAATATTTAAAACAGCTTTAAATTGAAGCAATAGTTTGTGCAAGAAAGTTCTTAGTAGGGCAACTAGGCTAATTTTGAACTTTGCATCAAGTTATATTCTGAAGGTCCCCAAAAACATTGTCCCTAATTTGCTGTTGAAGGATCTAAAAGTTGAAATTATCAGGAAATAAACATTTTTTGGTAAGAGGAATTATCAGAATACATATGTACAGCATCAACTGTAGAAACTTTGAAAATTGAAGATAAACAAACATCTCAATAATAAAAATAAAACGTATTCAATTTAGCTTGCAATAAAAGTTCATGTGCCACAAAGGATTTTAAGCGCAGTGCTAAGCTTAACGACAAAGCGGAAAACCAATGGTAAGATTTTACCCGGAATCCATTTTGGAAGCCTTGTCTAAGTATCGAAACTAGCTTACATGCAAAAGCTGAACCAAAGTCAGGACACATGAACTGAATAACAGATATGTAAAGATAGCATACAGCTCAATTAGACTCTTAGATTAAACAATACCTTGAAAGAGAATAATGAGGCAGAACAGAAGTGTGATGATCAGAGCAGACAAGCTACTGTTAGAATTTGAAGTCTTTGCCGTTTTCGTTTTCCTCAATGCTTTAATTCGTTCAATCCTGGCACGCTTTCTCATGGCAAGCTCAGCAATCTCCCTTACCAACTTCTCATCAGCTGCATCCAGTGATGGACCTTTCGGTGGACGTGGTGGCTTGGGAGGCTTTGTAGATTTAGTCTTCTTACGCTTCCCTTCAACACACTTCTTCACAGGTGCAACATGTTCATCAGTCTCCTCTTCGGAATTTTTGTCAATCAACAACTCCACATGCTCATCTGCAGCAGAATTAGGCTTAACATATCCATCAACCCTCAAAATCCCAGTCAAAACCCTACTTAGGACTCTCTTTGTTTTTCCATTTTCTGAAACCAGATCTTTGGTTTTGTCCTCTTCGCTTGTCGTCCCACCACTTTCAAGATCTACTTCAAACTCTCTTTCTCTTGAAGCTAAATGATCCATTCAAGGTCACAATCTCTATAATACCAATTTCCCACCTTTAACTGATCAATATAAAAACAATTCTACTGCAATACTATTGAAGATATACCCCTTAACCGTTAACAAATCCATTGAAGATTACAGACCATAAACCTCATGAAAATGAAGAACCTTTCTCATTTTCTCCTCAGGTGAAATAAATAAATTCAAATGATTTATTGTCCTCACAAATAGATACAATTCTAAATCAAATCATTTACCCTATGATTTTCCACAGTTGAGGATCAAACAACCAAGAAATTCTGAACCTTAAATCACACATCAACCTCCAAACTTCAAGCAACCGATAAAGTCCTGCCTTGAACAAGTAACAGCACAAAAATGAAAACAGGACAAAAAATGCAGTATCGGGGTTCTTTAATATTCAATACAGCACAGAAATATAGCAATTATCCAAAATAATAATAATAATAATCCAAAAAATTAAGATTTTCCGACACCGCTCTTTCCTCTGTTTTCTTAGCACCCAAACGGTGGACAAGAATAATAATAACCAATATAAAAAAATAAAAATAAAAATTACCAAATTAATGCAACGGCGAAAATGGATAAAACAAAAGCATAACTTTAGAACAACAACGACACAATGCCACCGATCAAGAAAAGGAACCAACAAATATGTTAAAACAAAAATTAAAATCACAGAAAAAGTGAAAACAAAATCGAATGTACCTTAGTTGAGCAAAAAAGCCCTTGGAATCGACGGCTTTTGAAGATATTTATCTTCAATTAGGAGCTTCTATCTCATTTGATTTTTTTTCTAAACGAGGGTTTTTATATAATCATCTAAAAAAACCACGGATAATATAAATATAGTCAAAATAATCCCGGAAAAAAACAAAACAGAAAAACAACCGGCACATATGTTTTTTAATGTTGCCAATCGAAGAATAAGTAGAGGTTTAACGTGTCACCCAGTCCGAGGACGGCAACCGGCTGGAGCCGGTAAATATAAAGACGTGTCAAGGTGGGTCCCATATATTATCTGACAAGTATTCAAATTTTGGTCTAAAATTAAACCCAATCCCACGTCGTTGTCGTTTAGCAAATTAATAAACCTCATTTTTTATTTTGAAGATTAAAAAAAAGTTTTAGATAATGCCACGTGTACCATTATGGAATTTTTTTAAAAATTCTTTGGGAAAAGGTCCCATTATGAATTTTATAATGTCTTCATAGTATTCTACGAGCATATACGGATATACCAAACCGAAAATTTCCAAATATGAAAGTATAAGATACTTAATTTTTATCTATTAATTCGGAATCAGATATTTTTTTTTTTTAAACTTTCGTTATTTGTAAGATTCGAACCGCTGACTTCGGAATTATTTATTCAAACATCAATCTTGTTTAACTACTAGTTGAGCTACGCTCCTGTTGGCTTTCTTGATCGTACTTGTAACGGTTGATATTACTAGGTTCGGAAGGACCTCTAATCCGACCAACACGCTTATACTATGTGCTAACATGTTCTTAGATACCTTTTTAAAAAACCATATACTGGGAGTGAATTGCGGTATAATTAATAAAAGATGTTGGCATAAGGCAGACCGTGGTCCCTGGACTAAAAATATCTGGACCAAAAATATCTGGATTAGGTAGAATTTACAAGAAAAATGATAATAAAACCTCCTTATTCCTTAAGCTTGTGTAAATGAAATATTATCATGTATATTTTTGTTTTAAAATTTTATAATTCTTTATTTTATAAATATATATACATTATTATAGTCATAAATACGACAAACTTGACGCAAAATCTCTCGATAAAGGTGAAAAAAAAGTAACTATGACTTTTTTTTTTTTTTTTTTTTGGATTGAAGTAACAATCATATTTTACGATTTAATAGTAGTAGGTACTCTTGAACTCATGTTACATAAGTTAATTTTTTTTTTTTTTTTTTTTTTTTGATAACAAACTGAAATTATAAAGAAACCCGACACTCAGTCGAAACAAGCGAACCAACACAGGATGAAAAGTCTTCCAGACAAAACAGATCATCCACAAAAGAGAGGGCATTTTTAGCTAACACATGGGCTACTTGATTAGCCAACCTAGGAACGAAATTAACAGACATACAACGAGCCATCCTCAACATACATTTGATATCTAAAATAATACCACCAATTTCAGACAGAAGAAGCTGACCATTATTAATCCAATTAACCACCACAGCAGCATCATAATCAACTCTACAAGGGAAAAGACCAGCATCACACGCCAACTTGAGCCCACAGAGAATTGCAACAGCTTCCGCAACTTGTGGCGAATACAAAGCTTCCAATTTTTGAGAGCTACAAGCCATCACTAACCCATCTGAATTGCGTATAACAATCCCAACACTAACCAAACCCCCAGCTGCATCACAATTAACCAAATACAATCCTGGATCAGGAGGCTTCCATAATGGAATACACTGAGTATAAACAACACCCCTACTTTTCGTAGCATTATTTAAACCTTGGTATTCATTAATAAAGCAAACAGCCCACTCCACTATATTTACCTCTTTATCACACACAACATTATGCACCACAACATTACGCAAAGACCAAGTTTTCCACAAACAAACACACACACACACAACAGCCCCAAATCATCCATATTCAACTGAGCAAAACGATCCAAAATAAATTCAAAAAAATGATATTTATTCTTATGATTACCAGCTAGTTTAGGAAACCAAAAATCTCGTACCATCTTCAGACAGCTGCAACTCCATAACCCGTGAAGGATGGATTCGCATTTACATTTGCACTTGGGACACAGCACGCCTACTGGAACCTTATGCCTAGCTAAATTCTCATAAGAAGGCAGCATATGATGACAAGTCTTCCACAAAAAAATCTTAATCTTCGATGGGATTTGAAGCTTCCAGAGAGAAAACCACCAAGAAGAAGAAACAGCCGAAAATTCCCCAGAAAAAGAAGCACCAACAGCTGATCTAATAGAACACCCCACTAAATAACCACTCTTAACAGAGTATGACCCCTTTTGATCAAAATGCCACTGCAATGAATCAGAAATTCTACTACTCCCAAGAGGAATACTTAAAATAGCAGAGACATCCTCATCACAAAAAGACCTCTTTATCACATCTAAATCCCACACACCAGAACTAGAGATTAACCTATTCACAGTGGCATTAACGCAGAAGAAATAGGACAGAAAGAAATCGGCCTTAGAATCCATTTGCCCCTATAAATACGAATTTTTGACCTATCTCCAACTTTCCACCTAGTTCCAGCAGCTATAATATCCCTCCCCCACATCAAACTCTTCTAAATAAAAGACGTCGTAGGCTTCAGCTCTGCATCTAACAACTCACAATCCGGAAAATAACATGCTTTCAACACACGAGCTGCCAGAGAATCACCCTTATACATAATGCGCCAACATTGATTTGCAAGAAGTGCTTGATTAAAAATTTCCAAATCTTTAAAACCCATACCCCCTTTATCGACTCACACATCCTAGACCAACTACAACAATGAATTTTCATGGAATTACCATTCCACCCCCACCAAAACCGCGCACAGAGCTGATAAATCTCATTCAAAAGCCCCTTCGGAAGCTGAAAAAGATTCATAGCATACGAAGGGATGGACTGAACAACCACCTTAATTAATATTTCTTTACCACCCGCTGAAAGAAGTTTATCACGCCAACCTTTAATCTTACCCAAACTCTGGACGAAATCTCTGAAAAAATTTCCTTCTTCCTACGACCAGTAAAACAAGGTAATCCTAAATAACGTTCATGACACTCTACAGCAGCTATACCTAGAATATTTGCCAACAAATTACGCTCCTGCAGCGATACAGAAGGGTTAACACAAAAAGCCGACTTACAAAAATTAATAACCTGACCTGAAGCTGCAGCTTACACACCTAAAAGGCTAAAATTGATTTAACCACCTCACAATTAGTTGCAATAGCCTTGGCAAAGAGAAGACTGTCATCTGCAAAAAAAAAAAGAAAAAAAGAAAGAGAAATCATCGAACCATTACGACTACATTCTGAATATCCCCTTTGTTCACCGCCCGAAACACCAGAGAAGAGAAACCCTCTGCACAAAAAAGAAATAGATAAGGGGAAATCGGGTCTCCCTGCCGCAATCCACGAGAAGGAACAACTGACCCACAAACATCACCATTAAGAACAAAAGAGTATGACACAGAGGAGACACAACGCATAATCAAACTAATCCATCTCTCAGAGAACCCCAACTTTCTTATCATATTCTTAATAAAGCTCCACTCAACACGATCATAGGCCCTAGACATATCTAACTTGAGTACCATAGACCCCCTCTTTCGTTTCCTCCTTTTAATCCGATGGATACATTCAAACCCCAGTATAATATTATCCGAAATCTGCCGACCCGGCACAAAAGCCCCTTGAGATTCCGAAACAACCCCATACAACACAAGACGGAACCTGTTAGCAATAGCCTTCGCTACAATTTTATATAAAACATCACACAAACTAATAGGAAAATCTGTTATCCTTTCTGGCACTTTCTTTTTAGGAATAAGAGTAATGAGAGTAGAATTAATCTTATCCAAAGCAATACCATCATTTAAACATTCAAGACATGCCTTTGTAACACTTGGTCCAACCGCATCCCAGTATTTGTGATAAAAAAAGAGCAGGGAGACCATCCCTACCCGGAGCCTTCAACGCCAGTAATTCGATAAACTAGGAATAACTAAATTTTAATATATGCTAACAGGTGCATAGCTCAGCTGGTAGATGGACAAGTTTGAGACTTAGACAAATAACTCCCAAATTAACAACTCAAATCCTACCAATAGCGAAAATTTTCAAAAAAAACTACCTGGTCTTGAATTAATAAATATTGTCATAAAAAAAATAAAAAACTAAATTTTAATATGCAGCTTATCTATCTTAAAAATATATATATTATTTATAAATATAAATAAACTCTCTATTCCATAAACCAATTCACACCAAGAGAAGATAAATTTTGAGGCAAATTTCAATTTATAAAACAAAAATAACTAGCATATTCAATTTATCATAATAAATCATATAAGAGCATCTCCAACATGTGTTCCAACAATACTCCTTCAAATGTCTCCCCTATTAATTTTTTATTATTATCTTGATGTTTTACTTTGTAATTATTGTTGTAAAACAAATTACGTATTAGATAATAAAAGAGTTGTTAAGATTTAAAAGTTAAATATCCGGTGATTTTCAAAAAATAAAATATGTCGAGCCCACCTAAGGACGGCTGAAGCCAACCCTTAATTAAGGGGAGTGAGCTCCACCTAAACAAAGGAGCCTTTTAAGTGACCTGTTGGAACTGTAAAAATATAGCATCTCCCTTAATTAAGGGGAAGGAGGTTTCCAAGGGTGACCGTTAGAGATGATCTAATTGTTCTCATTATAAAAAGCAAAACATATAATCAAACAAGTACACCTTAATTCAAGACCACAATTCATCACCAAAATGTGTACCTAAACTCAATTCAAAAGAAAACATAAACAGACAAGACTTTAAATTTAAGACATAATCAAACAAACCCACTTCATTGCAGCACATTACATCTCCTTAAGCAACTTGTGACCAATTTTGAAAGAAGCATAGGCATCAATGCAAGCATATTCAATCTGCAAGTCATCCAGAACCCTGAACTGCCAGTCACTCCTGTAAACATCCTTCGGTTTCGGCATTTCGAGCCCCACAACCAGCCTAGCAACATCCTTCAGCCCAGGTTTCCTGTAGAATACATTCGGCCAACGTTTCAGAGTCAGATCACGAACATCCGCAATGCTACTGCACTGCAGACCATACTCATTCTTCAGCTTAGCGACATCTCTAGCAACCTCAACACCAACAAAAGTTACATTGGGGTCACTGAGGAAGTTCTTGAGTGATTCAGGAATGTAGTCCATGAAGAACATTTGAACTATGAGGCACTTGGTGTCAACACATAGCTGCAACACAGCAGTTGTGTTGTCCATGTCTGGGTTAGGATGCGGCCTCCATTCGCTGTCCAATCCTACAACGATTTTCTGTCCACCGTAAATTGAAGAAATGTTGGCAACCCATGCGTCTGCTATAGAGGCCTTGTCTGTTACAGTTGTTTCAATGATCTTGCCAGAATAATAAACGGAGCGTGTGTTTGCCATCTGTGACCAGGTAAGTTCCTCTCACTCTGATATAGCTTCTATCTTTACAAATTATAGTACTCCTTATATAGCGTGAGAGACTGGCTGTGGAAGGCGAAGAGGTGCATTTCACATTAACTCTTCTAGGAAAATGAAACGATTGTTATCAAGATAATTGTGATTATTTAATGTTCATTGTAATCATGATTTTGCATGCATATGATGAGATATTCAAAGAATGTGCGACTGTAGTCTCAAAAGCATTAATTGAAAACGGATAGAAATAGATTATAGATTACTCTAATGGGATTTGGGACCGATGACCATTGACCTATTTAGTAAATAAATTAAGGGTAGTGTTAACATGTGCCTAAGGGAATAGAATAACAACCACTTTATTTTCATTAAAGGAAATAAAAGCAGAGATCAATTAGTGTATTTATTGACTTATTATAATAAATGTAATTCTTTTATTTCCTCTAATGGAAATAAGTTGTTGTTATCATGTGCCCAAGGTTAACACTACCCATAACTATTCCTTAGAATTCAGCTTATCCCGGAATAAATATCAAAATGGCTGTACGAATTCTCTATGTCATTGAAAATAAATTGGGGGAGGTTCAACGAGATGAGATTATTCCGGTGGTATGTTTTCCCATCCACGTTATGTGTTCAAGTAGTGTACCCTCTCACACTACACTAACGACACATAATTAGTTATCAGCATCATGTCCTACTCCTAGTACCCACAAGGTATTTTCAAGAAAGACATATGTTGTGCAAATCTATATGTTTATTAAATAAAATTCTATCATATTTATAATTAAAATTAGTTTTTTTTTTTTTTAATATTTTCAATTAAACTCCATATACCTTTAACATCCATATACCTTTAACATGATTGCTGTTAAAGGTATATGAGAGCAAGAGTTGATTGCTGTTGCTGTTTGTGTGTATCTTTGTCAACCAATTAAGCAACAGACAAAAAGTAAGAACAGACAATGGACTCGGCAGGCAATGGCAGCTACTGCATATTAGTATTTACTTCGATTGAATGAGAAAAAAAATTCCAGAAAGATAACAGTAGTAATTTTATTTAGTTATCTAGAAGAAACCCCTTTCCAATTAACTTGTATATATATGTCACAACATGTCATTCATGAGTTTCTAACAATCGACACCAGAAGACAAGAACACCGGAGCTACGTACACCAGAGAATCATGGTGTCTCTTTAAGTAGCTTCTGTCCAATTCTATAAGTAACATATGCATCCACACATGCATACTTGATCTGTTCCATACCAAGAACCCTTGATCCCAAGTTATTCCAGCAATCGTGCTTCGGTTTCCACATCCGAAGATCCACCAACTGACATGCAAGAGCTTTCAAACCAGGTTTTCCATGGAAACTAAGAGGAAAATGTAACTTCACCAACACACGAATGTCGATCTTCTTGCCCAAGTCGAGTCCATACTCGGCTTTTAGCTTCTTCAATGTCTCCTCAACATCAATTCCCACGAACACGACATTAGGATCATCGAAAAAGTTCTTGATTGAGTCCGGAATGTTTTGCATGCAAGTCGGTAGCAGAATCAGACACTTGGTGTCTATACACAATTGCAAGGTGACAATTTTGCCGCTCAATGATCTTATAGGATGTAAAATCCATTTGCAGTTTAATCCTACAACAAGCGACTCTTCTTTGTACTTGTTCATTGATCGAATACTATGAACCCAGTTTTCTGCTACAGAGGCATTGGCTGTGACTGTAGTTTCTATAATTTTCCCACAATAGGAAACCATGACTGTTGAATCCATCTGTAAACATCAGTATCTCCCCAAATTTGCTTAATTCTCATTTTTATAGTACGATTAATTAATTAAGTGGAATTCCCTAAGATTGCATTTATTACTTGGCTAGGAAACTGAAAGCATATGCATTGAGCCTTGATGATCACCAACTATTCCTGATTTCCAGAAAATAATACGATTATAAATGATGGTTTTCATTCATGTACATACACAAGTTTGCACTACACCATGGGCAATGGTTGGGAACCGGAGAAGTCTCTTCTCGTGATCGTAAACAACATTAACCTTATAAATGAAATCGTTGATGCTAGATTGCAAGTTATAGTCCTAACAAATTCATTTACTTGTAAAATTCGATGTCAAAGCTAGATACTGAGTTACGTGATTAACCAGTACCATATTATCTCACTGTTTTAATTTTATGAGGTGGAATGCACAAGAATGAAGACAGACAATTCCAAGATATAACAGATCTTTTCTTGAGAACATTTTTAACAGATTTTGTGAGAACTGAGAAGTAACACAGAAGATGACCCATTTGAAAGAGTAGCCATAACTGGAAGCAACAAATAATCAAAACTTTATGAAACATTTTTCAGACTTTGATAACCTCCGAAGTAATTCTTCTGGAACTCATGGAAATTTATACTTTATGGCACCGGTGAAGGTTCAGCCTGAGAGAATAAGCTTATTGTGTTTGGGTAGCCATTGATGTAAATTTCACTTCAATGAAATATTCAGTTTCTTACTTATTCAAACAACCGGAATATATCCACCGACACAAGCTAACTTATGCTTTCAATCCCACTGGCACAATTAAGAGCTATATTAAATATGAAAATCTCACAAATTTGATAATTACATTCATGTAAATATGCACTCGGTGTAAAAAACTTGAACACACAGCAGTAACAAAAGAAATTAAAATCGGTTTCCCTTGAAATGTAAGCAAATTAAACCACTAAATATAAGAATATAAAACCAAAAAATTAAAACAAAACCAATGGCAACCTAGCAGAAACCCTTTTGTGTTCCCATGCATATGATTTATCAACTTAATTGAACAACAAAATTTTACTTCTATGAATATGATTTTAACAAACTTGACACATTTGAGAGGTTAAACAATTAAATGACATGAAACCATCAAACTACAAACTTCACCAACTAGGTAATGGCAGAACCAATATTTATCACAGCCAAATAAACAGAACCCCTCCTTGGAGTTGACGAATAGAACATTGCAATGGAGAATATTAAAATCATAAAATTCTAAAAAATAAAATAAAGTTAAAGCTTATACTTTATCCAAAAAATTTGTTCGCTACGGGCAAATTATCAAGTATTCAAGAGTTGGCAATTTCTATATAAAGTCCCTGACTATTAAACCAAGAACAGCAATCTCACATTCTTACAAAAAAGTTCTGGGCAATATTGAACCACCAAGTTGAGATGCAATAGAATGTAGTGTACCAACACGTTGAAGTTGTAACATTGTTCCCTTCTCAAGTACAATTTAATTACCTACTTACCTTAATTATATATGGGAACTCCTGCGCATTACTCCTATCCAACCAAGAACTTGTGGAGCCTGAAAAGTTTTTAAGTGAAATTTTAAGCTAACACAGAAGAAACAAAACAAAATCTGTAATATCCCCAAAACCAACGTCAATATTCACCATCCTGACACGACAATAAGCCTACTAAATTGAAATCCTTCACCCCCACTCGAGTTGCAAACAACCAATACAGTAGTTTCAAGACACACTCAAAGCGACCATCAAGAATCATGTCTTATAAAATTGTGAAATCTTACCATGAGTAGAGGACAAAGAGATTATGGATGCTCAAAAATTAGCGAGAGAAACAGAATAAGAAATGGAAAAAATTAAACCTTCCTTTGAATAGAATAATGAGAGGGACAACTCACCCCACAATTTTTTAATCCAATTTAGTATCGATTGTAAGGTTTCCCAAAGTCGTCACGCCTCTGACGCTGAAACTCACCATATGTGTCATGAGGCCTTGAAGGATAATTCTCTATAGGGTTTGGGTACCTGTTCCTTGAATCCATAGGTAAACTGGCTCCGGCATAGTGAGCATTGGGTTCACCATCATAATCAGGATAGTTATGCTGTTTATAACCACCATAACCAGAGGCAGACATTTGCTGCCGTGCTTGCTGTTGACGTCTTTGGGCATCAACTTGAAGAAAATCCTCCCACTGTTTTGCATGCACACCCCTCAGTGAAGTCAGTTTCTTCATGTTACTCTCTCTCATCTCCTTGATAGTCTGAAATTTATATTGCCTAAAGTAAGATATTTTTATTCATAATCCATAATGTGAAAAAGTTATGAGGGCCTTTAACTTTGTTTTTCACAACTGCAGAAGAACGCATAACAGAAGTTCCTAAGTGAGGAAGAGTATAACATTATCCAGAAAAATATAATTTCATAACATATAATGATACATTCAAACTGAATTTAACAGCTACATGGCATGTTCAAGAAGGATTCCAACTTTCTAAAATCACAAGAAGTGTGAACTAAACAAGACAAACATACCTCACGATGCTTGTAATTCTCTTCATCTTCTTCCTTGTCACGAATTCTACCAAGTTCCATTGCTTCCCTCTTATACTCCAACTCTAAATCTTCTAATGTCTGAGGGACAGCAGGGTACTCAAACTGACGGCATGAATCAGCTCCCCGTCTCTCAGTTTCCCATCCATCACTTCTATAACCACCCATGCTCTGATTATGACCATCAAATGAATTATATGAGTTGCCAGCATAAGGGGGGCGAGCGGGAGATTTAGAATTGCTTGACCGACTTCTAGCTCCATCATTACCATAAGCTTCACGAAATGAAGAGTACATTAAGCACTTGATTCGAGATGCTAACATAGATGGTTTCTTTAACTAGACATACTATCTTATATTTCACATAGTGAACCCATCCGTAGCAATCCAAACATGCTTTTCAGTTAATAATTTCTTTTGGAGACAATCCGATCAATTCAGAACCACCAACGAAAGTTACTTCAGATTCGCACAAATAATGCTTGAACATAAGAACTTACCTCTTGCTGCAAACAAATGATAAGCAACAAGCAGAATTATTAAAAATTCACATTTTGTAAACAATTGGTAGAAGTCATACAAAATATTTGTAGGGGCCTAACAAGCTACGAGCATGGAATTACCAGCTTTCTATGGATGCCGTAAAGATATCCTATGCTGTCCCTACCTTGTGGAGAACCCCTTGATAATTTCTGGAGATCCTCACGAAGACGGTCTTCCATAACCTTATCTTGCCTAACAAACCGCTGGTGAAACTGTGATGCATTATGTGAACCTGGATAGGACCTTTGAGATTCAGAGCGTCGCAACCGTGTGCCAACGGGACTACGCTCAGGAGACCTAGATTTGCTCCTGCGAGTACTAGAAGAACCCCTCTGATCACCCTCCTCCTTAATTACTTTGTGCACAGCATCCACACCTTTTGCCAAAATTAACCTATCCTTGCCACTGACAATTATAAATTTCTCCTCCATTTTGATTTTGCAACCAATATCCTTTTCAATCCTCTGCATCACTTTATCCGTGAAAAGTGCTTTTACATGTTTTTCTCTTGCAGCAACCCTTTCAAAGAAATCTTGAGACTTGCGATTTGCTCCAAGAGTAGAAGGGCACCCCTATGTACCAGGTAGTATATAATTCAATATAAAATAAAATAAATTCCTTGAAAGAAGAGAAAAACCGGAGAAAATGACAATAAAAATCTCATGATCTCACATAGTTCTGAGTGCAAGTGTGTGTCTTTAAATGTATGTCTCTGTTGTTATTCCATAAATGAATCTTGAAGTTGAAGTGTGGGATGGAGATCCATATTAGATTTGAACCAAAATAAATCTTATACTAGACTGAAATAATAAATATAATAATCCAGGACAACATCAGCAGCACTGGTACATTGAAACAGGTTAATCAAAACCATATAATTAACTCACTACTGAGGCAACAATCCCATACCGAATTCAAGTCCAAGCTAATGAGTAATAGGTTAACAATATAGGATGCCAGGGTGAGAGACTAATATTGTGTTAGTCTAAGAGTACAAACAAAATTACGGTTTTGGTCTCTATATCAATATAAAACAAAATCCATCAAACTGCCATTAACTAGCAATGAAATCTAATGCTAATATAAAAAAGTAACAGAACTAAACATGTGAATTGTAAGTACGCAAGTAAGGTGATTATAGAATGTCGTAGCAGATACGTCCAGCAAGTCATTCACAGAGAAACCAAACAGTACCTGAGTAAAATGACCTGATTCTCCACATATTTTGCAAATCATCTCTTCTTCTTTCCTCTTCTTCCAATTCCTCTCAGTAGCTTTTGATTTAGCCTCCCAAACCTTAGCTTCTCTGCTAGTGAAATCAGTCGGGACAGCATTGGGATCACGCGGTTCCTCTTCTTCATCAGAACCTGCATCGGAACGCTTGATTGGTTTTACCATATCTTGTGAACGAGGAACTGTGGATCCTAATGGACCAGTGTATTCCTTGTATAGTTCACTGAAATCATCATCGTCATCTGGATCCGGTCTTTTTGCCATGCAAAAGAAAGTTAACTAAATATGACTCCTGCACTATCAACATAAATCTTATCTAATCAACCACCGTACATATATGGAATTCAAAAATTTAATGGAAAACAAAAGATACAGTGTGAAACACTGCTAGCAAAACCAGCACCGAAATTCATTCTTAAAATTCCTGGCGTAAAAACAAGTTGTGTGACCATTTTCAGTCATCAATTTCAAAAAAAAAAAAAAAAAAATACACACAAATTTCATGATAAAAGATTTATTAATCTAAAAAAAATTGAAATAACTACAGAAATCATAACAGAACATCTCGTAATGTTTAATTTTCTATTTTCACGTTTCTCCGTATATTCTAGCTGTTCCTTAGATTCAAACCTAAGAATCGCATGGTAGATTACGTTAATTAACATAATCAAATATCAAAATAATGCGAGCTTCAGACAAACGAAATCGCTAATCCACCTGTTCGACACGTACTCGATTTAAAAGCATGAATCGTAAAAAGAATTTGAAATCGGCGAAAGGATGATGGTAAGTAATCGATACCTGAAGAGGGTTGAGCGGCGAGAAGACGAGGACGAGTGAGACGAGTGACTGCCAGGAACTAGGGCTGGTTTTTTTTTCTCTTTCTCTGGTTCGTTTTATCTCAGTGGTTCACTACATTTTATTTTATTTTTCAACAAAAAATTTCACATTATCTTACAATTGTGGGAGCCAAAAATGGCCCATAAGCCCAAGATACAAAACCCAGGCTTGTCTCACTTGGGCCTATTCTATTGGATTGATCCAACGAGGAAACCAGTTGCGAAACTTGGCCTTTTAGAGACCAAGTTAGCCGGCAGTTATGAAGAACTGGGTAATGAGATACTTGGAGAGAGAATCTCTCCGGAGATCACGCCCACAATCAGATCGTGATCTAATTAACGTTAGGTCGATTAGTCCCCTATAAATAACGAGGCACTTCACACAGAAAAATAGGACAATTAAGAAAAGCTTATTTAAGCGCACCAAAATTCTGTTCATTGGAGATTCTGGCCATCGGAATTCGATTTGACTCCATTTTACGATCATTATAAACTATTGCCCAGCCCAAGTATACATAAGGCTACAAATCTAACCCAACCTCCATCGATTCTTTATATATCTATTTTTCTGTTCGTTATTTTTGCAGGTTCATCAAAGAAGACAACCATCCCAGGTTGACAAACCGTTATTATCTATAGGACTATTGAGGAAACGACAACTCTCATTCGACAAGTTCAACCAAGTTGCCTTGGGCCTAACCTGACTCGACCCAAATCACATCAATCGTAGTTCGACCACCTACAACAATTCGTCCTTTTTAGTAATCTTATTTGTAAACCATATCTTTTCTTAATTTAATTTTAAATTCTTATTGTTTGGAAATTAAACAAATTAGTCCCTTAACCATAATGGCTAACTTAACGTAATTTATTGACAACATGATATTGGTATGGTAGTAAGCTTCTCACACATACACTATGATGTTGTGGATTTGAATCATAGCCCCCTCTTCCAATCCCCTAATTATTGTAATATTAAAAAAAAAAATTAACATAATTTATTGATTTTCTTTTACAAAAAAAACTTAACATAATTTATTAAAATACCTATAGTTTGCAAGTAAAATGAACCTTGAACTTAATAAATTTTACTTATTATTATTATTATTATTTACATCTCTATTTCACCCATTATTAATAAGAAAACAATCAATTTAAAAATATATATATATATATATATATTTAAGAAAACAATCCTAAAAGTATTATAAAAAAAATAAAACTAATCTGTTAGCACAAGTTAACAAAATAATAAAATAAAAATAATTTTGAAGAGTTAAATATGTAATAATATAACAAAATAAATTATTCAATAAAAAATTTAAGTTCTTTTTCTTAAGTATAAATAAATATAAGTTCTATAAATAATAATAAAAATATGCACATCACCTTTTAGTACTAGTGGTACAGTACATCTCTTCTACATTAATGGTGACTGGTGAGGGGTTCGAATTCCATCATACATATTTTACAAGTATGTGTAAGGAATTTTCTGACAATTTATGAGATTATAAGTATATGTGAGGAATTTTCTTTCGATTTATGAGAGTAAATATCCTTGATTTTGGCAGGTTCCAATCATCTTATAGTAATACATAAAAAAAAATAAAAAATAAAAAAATTATAAATAAATGGGAGAAATTCAGAAATACCTTCCTAAATTAGTGTTTTTTATATTAATTGCACTAACTTCCCTTATTTTAGTGATTCTAGCAAGATTTTAAAATGATGCCACAAATTGACACAAACACTCCTTACCATCAAGTCAATCTGTTAACTTTAATGGTTGACTAACCAGCAATGGAGTATGAAACAATAGATCTTTGACGATCTCCTATTTACCGCAAAAGATCTTCACCAATCTTAGAGATCGACTTCTTGCAATTCGCAGAAGAGGCTCCTCTACAAATTGAGGACGTTTTCGTAGGCAACCGACATATTATCCTCTTAAAATTTTTTTATCATTTTTAATTAAAAATATTTTATATCTGAGATGGGGAGGCAGGGGTATATTTGGTTTTTCATTGGTCAAGGTTAGTCAAACGTTAAAGTTAACGGATTGACTTGATGGAAAGGGGTGTTTACGTTAATTTAGGGCATCTTTTTGAAATATTGATATATCCAATAAAGTTAAGGTAAGTTAGTGCAATTAACCCTTTTTTTTAAAGGAATTTATTAGTGTTTTGTTTTTAACCACATGCAAAAGTTTGATTATTTGTAACTGGAACGAGAAATTATCAATATACCTTCTACTTAAACAATCTTTCTCTTTCCCCTCACTGTCCAAAACACTGACTTTTGTTGAAAAAAAAATCGCGATTTGCGAAGAGAGAAGAAAAGCAAAGTCGCCGAGGGTTTTTACCGTTGACGAACGAAGCACCGTCAACGTCGACGACGCAGAGACGACGCCAGCGAACTCAGTTGGGAGACAGCGCCGGCTTGACGACGGAAGGAGGCTGTAGAGTCGAAGAAATCTTCAAAATTCATTCAAGAGAGAGAAAGGTGTGATTTCTCTCAATTTTATATATTTTTATTTGATTTTAATTCATGTTTATGGTTTACATAATGTATAATTTTTTGTGATTTGATTGTGCTTTTGGATTTAGAAATTTTAGGACCGTTAGTTCGAAATTTCAAATTTCTGGAAAAATTTTGCTACTAAACGTGAGAAATAAATTGAATAACGTGAATAACTATTAGAAAATGTGAAAAACTTGTAAAAACGCGAAAAATATAATTAAAGTAGAAATTCATTTAAGAAATCGTTTAGAAATTCATTTAAAGTAGAAAAATATAACATTTAAGAATATTCATTCATTTGTTTTTTTTTTTTCAATTATTAATTTTAGTTAAATCACTCAAATACCCGATAGCGTCGACCAAACCTCCAAGAATTGGCAAAGGTAACTCCCACCGTTTTTTTTTTTTCCTCCCGCGCTTTCTCTATTGTCAATTATCTTCTTCTTCTCTTATGATAGCTTACTTTACCAAATTCTAGAATTAGGGTTTCAGATAATGGAGTGGAACAGAGGAGAAAGCTTCCCTAATCACCAAGAATTGAACCGCAATTCTTGTTCTTGGTCCGCTGACAATCACAACCACCGCTGGAGCCAACACCAGTATGACCAAATGAGTGGTGAACCGACTGATTTTCACTATGGTCAGCCTCCACCCTTTTCTGGTCGAAAGAGAGGCTTCCATCAACCTGCTCGCGTTTCTTCTTCAGGTCTCATTTTGTTTCTTTCTCTATTACTGCTTTGTTTTATTTTAAAATACGGCGTCATGAATTTAGGTACTTGTTTCACTCGGTATTAGTACTCATGGTGATGTCATTTATCATAGTAAGAATTATCGGCTGCTTCACTTTTTTTTTTCTTCTCAGATTCCTTCACTGCATGCTATTGGCATTGTGGGATTGTCTAGTTTGTTAAGAGTTCTTAAATGAAAGCAAGAGGTTTGGGACCAAACCTTGCCCACGCCAACATTGTGTGGGCGTGGTGCCAAAGTTAATAAAACGGAAGCATGATCTTGGCATGACAAAAGAATGTGTTGTAGTGTATTTAAAAATTAAAATATAACCATTCTCGGCGATAGTTATGATTTTCCGCTGAGAAAAATGTTGTTCTGGCCTTTTATTTTTTTTATTTATTTTTTTAATTAGAGAATTCTTAAGTATTGTTTCTGTTCCATTTTTGACATGTCAATTATGTTGCCTGTTTTCAATTTATAATTTGAACTTCAGTCTTTTTCTCTTAAGGTTACTGATGCTGTATACATTTTCTATTATTACATGTTCCATAGATCATATTGATGGTGGCATTCCTGCGAAACTTTTTGTTGCACCAGTTTCAAGAGCTGCTACTGAAGAAGATGTAAGTTGTTCTGTTGGTGTTGAGTGATCAATGTTTCTGAAAATTGTCTGCAGAATATGAAGAAACCATGACATAGTGTTTTGTCCATCTTTTATTTTTTATACATATATATATATATATGCACATTCCCACTGGACTGAGAATGTGGGAAGAATGCACATGCATTCAAGACTTTGTTCTTCCTTTCTCCATCGAATTGTTACTTTCATCATGCTTCTTGCAACTGTTAACTCCTATGTAACCTTTGGACATTGCTTCTTTAACTATGCTACTTACTACTATTTTAACTTTGGGATATTGCTTTTACATCAGATACGCCCCTTGTTTGAACAACATGGAAACATTGTTGAGATTATTCTACCGAGGGACAAGAAAACCAATCAACAACTAGGTATGCAAAACGCTTTCTTGAAGAAATTGAATTAATTCACTTTAGTTATTATTAAAACTTTTCTGGTCAGAAACATTTCATGTTTCTATATGCCTTTGTTTATTCTTTTGAGGCTGTCCCCATATAAGTTTCATTTTTGTTCTGTTTTTCTTTTAGTTTTTCTTTCTTTCTTCTTCTTCTTCTTTTTTTTTTTATTTTATAATCAGCTTTGTTCACCTCATTCTATACTTTGGTTTTTGAAAACAGGTTCATTCTCATTCCCTATAAAAAAGAATCACCGATTTGTTATAAACTTTTACTGCACTGTAGTAGTGCCCATGTGATTTGCTTCTCGTGTGTTTGTTTTACTGCCATCAAGACAGTATATTGTCAGACTGTCAGTCTCAATTGTATCATTAATTTTCAGAAAGCTTTGTCCTTATTTAGCTATGAGTGATATTGTTTTGTCCTTTATTGGAGTTGCCATTTCATGGCTGCTATGTTGTTTGTTCATCTCTGTATCACTTTGAGCTTCCCAAGGAGTCTGAACTTTCAATTTATAATTTCATGAATTTGCTCTAAAAAATTTATTTGTGCTTACGTCCTAGATCATGTTTTTAATCCAAGGCATGTTTTTGCTGCCATTGCATGCCATCTTGAAGTAATTATGGTAGTTTAATAGATGTAGCATGAAACATTTTTCTGCAGGCTATTGCTTTGTTAAATATACGACATTTGAGGAAGCTGGCAGGGCTATCAGAGCTCTACACAATCAGTATACTTTTCCTGGGGTGAGTTCCTATCTGTCAAGATAACAACTAAGAAACCTCATGATGCTGGTGTTCCCATTTTCTTATAATTTGTAAATATGTATTTTTTTTTTCAGGAACAGAGTTTCATTAGAGTCAAATATGCTGATGGAGAGCGAGAACGCCTCGGTAAATTCTTATACTGAATATATAGATATCTTCATTAGAACTTGAGGTTCCAATGATTGTCTAAAGCTGTCAGTAACTTTTTGATGTTTACCACCTCTTCAATAGACAATTTGCAAGACAATTATGGTTATGCTGGTCAGCTTCAATTTTTTTTTTTTTTTTTCTTTTAAATGAATGAGCACTGATCAAGTGAAATGATACCTTTATATGCTTATGTTTTAATTCCAGCACTTATTTGTTATGAATTTAGGAAAGCTCCCAAAAAATAATAATTCTTGTGGCTTGTTGCAAGGAGTAGAAAAACAACTAAGTACTTGATTAGTAGTGCTGTTGTGGTTATATAATGAAAACTTTTATAAATGGAGGCACGTCTCTTCAGTCTTAACAGTTAGAGGAAATTGTAGAGTATCTTCAAGCTAATCTTCATTCTCAAAACAGTTAGGACCATCTGGTTGTTGTTTGGATCTGTGTATAAGAATGTATATAATAAATTTACTATTGGGCTTGTTGGGAGTTTGGTTCCGCCTTATTGAATGCGGAAATATGACTTGCTACTCTTGTGACATTAGATTTTGCCCTGGCTAAAGAGTAGGTTGTATCTTTTAAATTTTGATAGAACATGCTTCTTTATATCTGTTCTTCTCTTCTTCTGGCCAATATATTGTATGACTTGATATCACGCTTCTACAATGATTATAATCTTTGCTTTGTAATTCGTCATTTTTTTTTTTTTCATCTTATGTTGTCAAAAGTGTAAGATTCTTTTTTTGCTATTGCAATATTATTCATTTTATCACATTTTCTTGTTGAATTAATGTTTAATCTGTGTCCCATTTGTCTTAAACATAGTGGCTCCTCCGCAAAAGTTATATGTTGGCTGCCTGAGCAAACAAACTACAAGAAAGGAAATTGAGGAAGTATGCTCCACCTCCATCTAGCATTTATTTTTGCCCCCGAATTGACAAATAATCGCAATGTCTCCAGTTTTTATTTCTTTTAATTTGTTTAGGCAGACATGCTATGAGGGTTGGTATGCAGTAGTATATATGATGGTAAAAGTGACAATTATTGCCTTTATGAATGTTATGCACCCCTTGAGCGGGATGAATAGAAAATTTCCAAGGCAATAAAATTGTTGAGGCTCGAAATTTAGTGCCCAGGTCATGAATAATAGTAGAATTGCATTGTTCAATCTGTGTTCCATTTGTCCCAAACATGGTGGTTCCTTTGCATAAGTTATATTTTGGTTGCTTGAGCAAAGAAGCTTCAAAAAAGGGAAATTGAGGAAGTATGTTCTCACCTCCATTTAGCATTTGCTTATTCCCCTGATTGACAAATAATCGTCATGTCTCCTGTTTTCATTTCTTTTAATTTGTTTAGGCAGACATGCAATGCTATGGTAGGTAAGCAGTGGTATATATGATGGTCAAAGTTACAATTATTGCATTTATGAATGTTATGCACCCCTTGAGCGGGATGAATAGAAAATTTCCTTGGCAATAAAATCATTGCCCAGATCATGAATATTAGTAGAATTCACTGTAGCTTTTTGCTATCGTTGACTATGCTATGATTAAGAATCTTGGATATAGATCCTGCTCACACCACAGTGGGGAGAGGTTTGGTTTATATATATTTATTGCATTAAATATTGTTTTTTAAAAATAATCTTTCTTGATGAGAAAATGGCCTTGTTGCATAGTCAGGACTGAATACTATTCACGGTATAAATTGCTACAGTTCTTGTCATTAAACTGGAAACAAAAATATTTGCAGTGCCTGCTCAATTCGCAGATCAAAGACTACGGTTGACATACATGTTTTGTGTTATGAAATGTGGGATACAGTTAATATTACTTAAGCAGATTTACTTGTCTGTATGTCTATGTGTGCATGTCATCTTTTCGCTTTGGGTAACAATAATCTGCATATATCACCCTTGTGCACATGTACCTGATTGCATCTCATTAACATCTGCTATCTGGATTCGATTCAGGCAAGTATCTCATGATGCTAGGGAAGACCATAATGAATTCCTTCAAATTAATTTTAGTTACCTCCATCCCCTCCTTTTTTTTCTTGAAGATGTACGAGTTTATATATGGGTATTTTCTGGTTCAGGTATTTTCCCCATATGGTCATGTTGAAGATATCTACATTATGCGTGATGAGCTGAGGCAAAGTCGTGGTTCGTTCTTTTCTGTTTTTTCCTTATTGTTTCCTTCCTACTTAATACGGAGCATGTTTCCATTGAATGAACTTATTGGATAGTGACTTTTGCTCTTATGCTTCGTGAAAAATAGAGTTTGATGAATCTTTCTTGTGTTATTTGTTGTGTTTCTAATCTAAATACTAATTAACTCTGTACAACTGTTATTGTAATCATTTATCTTTATATGTGTGTATTCCCAGAACTCCCCTGACCTTTTCGTTATTCCCTGGATTCTAAACTAAGGGCTACTACCAGACCTTACAACCTTGGAACTTTGAACTTGTAGAATTTAAATATCCTATGTGCCCCAGGGGTTTTGAAGTTTGAACCCCTGACCTCTTGGTTGAAAGCCCCACCCCTCAACTTGTTCTTGCATTCATTTATCACTCCTTCCCTTGCTGAGTCTTTCACATTTTCCCTAACGCTTTGTTTGGTAAGAGGGAGAGATGGAGGGAGGGAGAGGGTTGGAGGGAGAGCTCCAATCCCTTGTTTGGTTGGAGGGATAAAAGAGAGGAGAGGAGAAGAGGAGGGAGAGATGATCCTTCTGGGCCCACTAAAAGGAATCCGCCCATCATTGGCGGATGAGAAAGGAGGGAGAGATGATTGGAGTGAAATGACTAGAATGCCCTCCAATTTTTTATTGCCCTCCAATTTTTTAAAGGGTGATATAATAATTTTACAAATTATATACCAATCCATCCATTCAACTCTCTTTTCAATACCAAACAACATGAAGGATAGATGTTATCCTCTCCATCCCTCCTACTCTCTCTCCCTCTTAATTCATCCATCCCTCATACTCCCTCTCCCTCCTACCAAATGTCACCTAAAGGTATCATATATTTGTATTAACTGTTTAGTTCAGTTGTTCTAAGATAGAATTTTATTTTTTGAAGGATCCGGATTTGTTCAATTTTCATGTAAAGATATGGCAATGGCAGCAATTAAAGGATTAAATGGAACTTTCATGATGAGAGTAAAGTGTATCTATTATTTTGATTTCCATTAGTACTTAGATCGTTCTTTGAAGGGTATTTAACTATTTTTCCCCCTTCACATTCTAGGGTTGTGATCAGCCATTAATTGTTCGGATTGCGGATCCTAAGAAACCCAGGACTGGAGAACCAAGGTTTTTACTTTTTGCTTTATTTTTAATTTTTTTCCATTACAAGTACTTGCAAGAATTATGAATCCAAGCGTTGAGTGTTATTGGAAGATCATATTTCAATGTATTGAATTGTGATCATATAAGCTGCTAGTTAATGCTCTGAGCTAATGAATCTTTGGTGATTGCAATTTGCATCTGTCTGCTCTGTTATTGGTGTAAAATATAAACCATTTGCCTAATAAATATAATTTTTGTCCTGACGTCTTTGGTTGAATTAACATGTGCACCCACAGAGACAAACATGGTTGTTGTATTTTTTTTATTATTATTTAAAAAAATGTTTTCTGCCAACATTTTTTCGGTTGGGATATTGTTCTTTCCTAGTTGAGCTTGCAAATATGAATATATATATATATGTATACATATATATATATATATATATGAGTGAGTCTCTCATGAGAGATCCTTTATTTTAATTTCGGTAAGGACCTTGATGAAAACATAACGACTTTAATGAATTTTGACCTGAATTTTTTTATGGGTGATGAGTTCAATGAAATCTACATATGAACAAAATTTGAGAATTTTCCAAGTACTAGAACTATTTATCCAAATTTTGTTAAATATAAAGGCATCGGAAAATAGGCGAAATACAGGAAAATTTAAGAAAAATAGTTCAAGTATTCGAAAAATTCTTAAATTTTGTTTTTAGGTAAATTGCAATGAACTCATCATCCACAAAAAAATTCAAGTCAAAACTCATTAAAATCGATGTATTTTCATCACGGCTTTACCGAAATTAAAATAAGGGATCCCTCATGAGAGACTCACTCTATATACATACACATACAATTTTTCTCTCCTCAAGACGAACTGATTTTATTTATATCAATTCCACAACTATCAAAAATTAGATTTACATACTTTAGTTTAGTCAAAGTCTTCTTAAACTTAATCAATGAATCATAAATCTCGTCATAATCTTAAAAGTTCAGTTCGGTCATGAGGAGAGAAAAACTGTTATATATATATATATATTGCAAAATTAAATCAAGATAAGATGAGACTATTAATTTTCATTGTGCAAACACAATTGATTGTCTCCATATGCATGGAATTCCATGCTTTGTTGCTATAACTCACAGTCAGCCTCAGTTAATTAGTTGTTTCTCTTTTCTTTCCCTCTCTCTCTCCAGGGGAAATCATTCATTTGGTAACCCAAGTTTTGGTCCCAATTCTCAAGAACCAGCTAGGTATAATTTTTGTTTCAGTACTTCTGGTTACCTTCTCGGATGCTCATGTCAAGTATATTTAGTTGATCTCTTTTTTTTGATTTATTTATTCCAGGCTAGCACCCAATCTTGGTGATTCAATAGGAGGGAGTAGTTCTAATGCATCATATCCTTTGCCACATATATCTGTGAATTCTCAACCACAACCTGTTTCCCACCGGACAAACCAAGAAGCTGCTGCTCCTGGTGTCACTCAACAATTACATTCTTCTCAACTGCAATCACCTTCACAATTGTCTCAGGTAGACACAATCCACCACTAAGTTCTCATTTATCTCAACTAGTAGTCTTGGAGATGCAGAAAGAATTACATATGAGACACTGGTTTACTTAAATATAGAGCAGCAGAAATTTTTTCAGGTTACCAGGTTCAATGCACTACAGCCTACAGTAATGATATATGCAGTACATCCTGAAAAGGGGATTCAAGTTATCTATTTGATTTCTAGGATAATTATTGAGTGCTTTCATTACTTTATTAGGTTGTTTTGCATGGAGAAAATGGGTATGCTCTCATGTATATGTTATGAAACCTACTTGTACCCTCATATCCTTATTTACATCTTAATAAATCTTTAATGGAATTAAGGAGGAAAGATAGCAGATTGTTAATCTAAGTAAAAATGAACTCTAGAACACTTGTAAGAAAATCTTATTAAAAAGTGACACAACCACCTTTTGTGGTTATTTTTTTGGGTCCATGTGCTAAGTTAGGCATGACCAAGAAGTTTTAGGTGCTACACAATAGATATGCGTACCTACCTTACATGCATTTTAATGCAGCTTGTGACTGGTGATGCAAGTACTCCCGACAGAGGTTCATTTCACTCAATAGTGATCGACATGGCGCCATCATTTATTTTCTCTAGTTTAATTGGTTTGTTTTGGTGTTTAGAGAATTTGACCTGATGATATACTGTCAATATGCATCTCTGCAGTCTCCGAAGGCTGGAAGCAATCCTCAGACAAGTGCAGGCACCTCAACTGCTCCTGCCGGACGTCAAAGTCCCGAGACAGTGGATTTAGAGTGTGATTGGAGCGAACACACCTGCCCTGATGGAAAGAAGTACTATTACAATTGTGTCACTTGTGAAAGTAAAGTAAGCTTTTTGCCTTGTTAGTTTAGTTGCTGCCTGTTGTTTTTTATTTGAGCATTTATTAATGTCATTGAAAATTGATCTACAGTGGGATAAACCCAAGGGTTATATTTTATATGAGCAGCAGCTACAGAAGCCGCAAAATTTAAGCCAACAGCTTTCATTTCAGTCACCGGTTCTTTCTACCCAAGAAGTTGCTCAAACCCTAGAAGTGCAGCCTCAGACGCATTTATTTCATCAGAAGCTTCAACTCCAACAACCGTCCATGTCTGCACCTGTAAGAAATAATTATTAGTTGGTTCTTTTATAGTTTAAAACTTTTATCTGTCTATCACATTATTTATCAGTCCACTGCTATAAGTTTATTCATGGGAAGACTTGGGTACAATATTTAATAAGTTTTTTGGACGACGCAATTTTTGTTGGAAGATTTATATGTTTTATGTAAATATTTTGATATTGATGGTATTGCAGCATAATGCGCATAAGCACCTAATGCAAATTAACTAATGATTAAAATTTCCCTTGCATAAATGAAAATTGTAGGTTCTGCCACTTGAATGATTGGGGCTGAATATTTTTTGTTTTGAGTATATTTTGTTCTAGTGTTTGTACTCTTTTCATTAAAATATATATATATATATAAATTATCAAAATAATAATAATAATCATAACGACAATAACAATTAGAAGAAGTATTTTTTGTATAAGCATCTCAGGCAAATTAACTAGTGATTAAAAATTCCCTTGCATAAATGAAAATAGTAGTCACTTTAATGATTAGGGCTGAATATTTTTTGTTTCGAGTATATTTTGTTCTTTTATTGGTGCTCTTTTTTCATTAATATATTTTTGTTTCTTATCAAAAAAATAATAATCACAACAACATTGGTGATTTTCTGCATATGGGGTGGAATGGTTCACATGCCGTGGAAGCTTTGAAGCACATTGACTGGTTAGAGTATGTGAGTATATCTTCACTTAAGTGTGCTGTGATTTTTCAGGAACTGGACCGTTTACAAGTACAGTCAGAAGCAAGTCCAATAATTGATCCAGCCTGCGTTTAATAGGTAAAGAGTATTAAGATGGCATTTCATCGAAGATATCTATAGACAGTTTATAAAATAATGATGCAACTTGAATTTCTTGGATAGAATTTTAGAACAGTAAAAATAAATTTATATTTTCATATTGTTATCCAGTTTTTATGATTGTTTTTAAATCACCCTAACCAATGAATCAATGATATAACTTCTTTCCCAAAATAGATATTTGTATCCGTGTATGAATAAAATAGGAGATAATTTTCTTACATTTATATCCTTAAAAGATTAAAGCTTCATCATCTATGCTGTTCTTACATGGGCTTTGGGGTTGCTTAAGAGGATTTCGGATTCATAGTATAGGATTAGGTGTTTTCTAATTTAATTATAATATTAAATTTCATTTTAATTTTGTGAGATTGCATGGATGTTTACTCTTCTCTTTGAGTAATGTATAATTCTGGTAAGACAACACATTATACATCATCGGTTGTTAAAATATCTACAACCATTGTGCATCATCTTCTGTCAACTTTGTGGTTTTCAATATTGGCATGGTTGAATTAAGGGGTAATTACTTACAAACAACTACTAATATTAGAATTCTTTGAGACTTCTGGCCCATGTGAGTAATTTTTCAGGACAACTCTTTCAATGATTGCCTTTAATGTATTTTCTTTTTCTTTTTAAAGCTAAAGGTAGACCTCATGTCCAAAAATCCAATTGTACAAGTGACATTTGAAAGAAAGAAATCTTTCCTAGGATTTTATCATCTTCATCTGTTTCGTCTGAAGTTACTCTATATGTTAAAACAAGACATATACAGCATATTTCAATGCAAAATAAGGTAAAAAGAGCTTGCCTAAAAGGTGTGCGCTCTTTAGATATGCAGTTGTCATTGCCTTACCGGATGTCTTTCAAACATACGTATTTGGGCTAGCCAAACGTTTATGTTCTTCATTTATACGAGCTGTACTGTTAACAATTCTAAGTTCATTTTGGCTTGGTTCTGGTTAGACGATAGTACATCAGTATGAGCATGTGTTTTAGATAGAGGCTATGGTACCATGCCGTGCCGCTGAAAATTTGAAGCCCAGGTTAGGTAACTCAATTGACAGTTCTTTCTGTTTATTTCTCAGACAATGTAAACAATCAAATATTCATTTGTCAAAGTATGACTTAAGTTGATGCTTTATATTGTGCTGTTATGTTTGTAGCGCAAAGTTTTAATTAAAACAATAAAAGGACAAAAACTAAAGGCCTGAGTTTATGTAGAGCAGTTTCTACAGTTTTTTGCTACATATGGTAGAGAGTGGTTAGCAGGTTTTGAAGAATTGGGTTTATTGCAATTTGCAAACAAAAACACTTTCGGTCCCATAGATGCTTTTGTGGAGGCCGACCAGGTAATTTTGATTTTGTGTGACACATGGATTGCTTGTCGAGGTGAGCTTCCTTTATTGCTGCGTGTGAACTAGACAAGAATATGTTTACATTTTCCTGAATGGCCGGAACTTGATTTAAAAGCCGTTGGTTGTCTCTGTTGAAGCTTGAAACTTGGGAAATGGCCCTTGAAGTTTAATAGGGCTTAAATTCCTAGAATTACCTATTTGTTGCAATTGCCATAAACTTCAATTGTCTTAATTTGGATAAGATGGTTAGTTGTCATGCTTGTAGAGGACTCATCGACTATTCAACTCTGTGTTCCTCAATGTAAGGGTTTCTGTGTTGGTTCGGAGGTCGCGTTAATAGCCGGGGTTTTTTTAGATTTCAAAAAGGAAAGCAGGGACAATACATAGCAAATAAAGTATGTTGAATTGCAGTGCGATCGGTAAGCTAAAAGGAGTCCATCTACATACGCATATATCAGCTTATCATTGCCCACTATTGGCGGTGTCGTCCTCTCAAAAAAAATAAAAAACAGCAATCAAAGCTGGCCTTCTGCTTTCCATTTAGTCATATAATTCTATTCATCTGCTACATAAATTTATCACTAATACTAGATAACTCAAAAATTTGGTTTAAATTTCAACCAAAATGATGTGACAAGTGATTTTTTCACTAACTACATCATCCCATGTTGTGTGGTGATGACAATTCACTTGCCACGTCATTTTGGTTGAAATTTGAACTAAATTTTTGGGTTGTATAACATTACTCTAAATTTATGAAAAGAACGATATGGGAAGAACTTTAAGCAGCTGATCATTGCCCTCAATTGGCGGTCATGCTAAAATAATAATAATAATAATAATAAAGATCGGCAATCAAAAGTTGGTCTAGGTTTCCTAAAATGCAATGCCAGCTTCACATCTACAGATCTAAGAATCCCTTCTAATGCCATTTAAAAACAGATTCCTGCGTTAAAAGAGTTTCTATTTTGTCAAGCATAATCAAACTGCTACTATTCTTCGGCGACCTAAATCCATGAACCCATTAATGGGGTTGCAGTAATTATACGAAAAAAGAAAAAAGAAAAAAGTGAGAGAACAGGCATTAATTCAACAGGCTACAAGCCTATAAGTGGGTCAGTAGTAGGTGAGTTATTCTTCCAATTTGTACCCCTCCCTTTGCAAAAACACATTAACTTCACCCCCACCAAATTCCCAGAATCGGAGAGAAAATAAAATATAATAATAATATTGTTTTTATGGATTCCCGAACAAGGCAAGGCTATAGAAAGGTAGCATTAATTGTTCTATGGAGAGAAACCCTAACCGGCTAACCCTCAAAAATCTTGATTGTAGTAGTAGTAGAAGATTACTCTCAATGAAATCAATGCACATTCCTTGGACAATAACAACAAAGAAAAAGGACAAAAAAAGGAGAGGGTCCAGAAATCAGAAACTATGAAGTATATTAATCTTTATATATCCAAACCCACAAACCACAATGACAAAGAAGAAGCAGAAAAAAGAAGATTAATATTGAACCCAAGAAAGAAACAAGTTCCTGCATTGGATCAAAAACCCATGTCACAGCTACACTGATTTTCAAAAGGGTCTGTGTATAATAATAATAAAGGTGAAATGGGTTCTTCTTTTGCAAGAAAAGATCAGCTTCTGTCTACTACCAGAAGACTACATACATCTACACCTTTTAAAAAAGAGTCAGTAAAAGAGAAGAGAACTAGAACTAGAACTACACTAGACAGCAGTACTAATAGAGAATTAATATACTAATTAATCTACTCTTCTTTTAGCATATGTGATGGGATGATGTCCTGAAGAAGACCATGATCTTTGAACAAAGCTGGACCTGGGTTGCAGAAACGCCTCTCATGAAGGAAAGCAGCAGCATTAGTTGAACCGTAATTACAAGGCAAATTCATAGGTTGTAGCAAGGTATTGACAAAGGGTTGGGGTTGTTGTTGATGATGATGATGATTGTAATGAGACATTGTGCCCTGAATTGGCATTGCAAAGTTGGACCCAACACTGTTGTTCATCGGTGGAACTCCGGCTAGGCTTTGACGCTGTATGATTGGGCTTGGGTGGTTGTGTTGGCCCTCGTAAGTAGTGACCACGATGCTTGGATCGTTGTAAGACCTCTCCACTCTTTTCTTCACATTACATGAGACAGTGGTGCAACGATAGTAACTCCTAAATCAATCAAACATTCAACAAATTACAAAAAATATATTAAAAAAAATCTCATTTTTTGGAGTTGAGAAGAAACACAAACACATTACACATAGTAGACTAGTAGTGTAGAAACATTGAAGTTAGTACCTAGGAAAAGGGCTGTCCTTTACAGCTTTTTGACCGTACTTTCTCCACCTGTAACCATCTTCCAGATGATCAACCTCGCTCTTCGTCATGAACGCGAATCTCGGCTCTCTCTGTCTTTTCTGGTTTGTCTTCTTGGCTTTCAACCTATTCCCACAAAAAACCAAACAACTAGAAAATATTAATACATCAACAAAATCCCTATCTTCGATTCCCATATCACAAAAACCACCTCCACATCTTTTCACTGCCATTAGAAATTGCAGAAACTCACATCAAAACACATAACCAAAAAACAAAAAGACAAAAAAAACAAAAAAAAAAACCCTTTTTTTTCCCTTAGAAAAGGGATTTTTTTTACAGCATTAAATTGAGATTGAAAAGAAAAAGGAAAAAAAAAAAACTCACTGTTTTTTGGTCTTTTGTTGATCTTCTTCCTGTTCTTCCACTTTAACCTGTTCATCATTGACAGCCTCGCTTGACGCAGACGAAATCGACGAGGAGTTAGGCGTCGCAGGCTGATTCAACAACTCAGGAGATTCCATCTTCGTGACGACGGTTGGATTTGGAGAGGAGGAGGACGGTGCCGTAGACGATGGCGGCCGTACCATATCAATCAAAGAAGAACCAAAGTCCTGAACACCCAGCAGCTCCATAAACCCTAATGAGCTCTTCTCTCCTTCAGCGAAATCAAATATGCCTTGTAATGGAAAACCAGCTGATACATGATCGAGAAATGACGATGATCCCATACCACCATCCATCTCTACAGCTTCTTTTATGTCCATAGATCAATCAATACTTCAAACTATTCATCAAAAACAGAGACCCTATTAATAAAAAAGAGAGAGAGAACAAATAGTGAGGGATATTTAGTGTTCAAGAGAGAGAGAGAGAGAGAGAGTAGACTAGTGTTGATCTGGTTTAGAAGAGTTAGGTGAAAATGAGAGGGAGGGAGGGAGGGAGAGAGAGAGAGATATTGATATGGAAGAAAGTGAGAGACTTGGCAAGAGCAGGGTTGGCTAAGTGGCAACAAAGACTGACCGGTTATTATAGGTCAAAATTTTGTACGGATGTGAACAGTTCCGGTTTCAAATTCAATGCATGTAGATGATGAGTCCAGTGGTGGTCCGACAAACTGGTCGACGTTTTCATTCATATAATTTGACCGGATTAACCGGTTCACAATGTGAACGGGGTCGTGCTACACGTGAGATTCTTACGGCGCAAAAAGGCTTCCAATTTGTATTTCTCTCACTCGCTCGTGTGTGCAATTGTGCATGGGATTTGTGAAAGTGTGTAAGTATACAAAGTGAATCATTTTAAGATATTGGCCTTTTCTTTTTCTTTTTCTATTTTTTTTATTATTATTTAATTTAATACAAATTGATTCAAGTATATGTCATTTGATCAAATAAGATCGACCAATACAAATACGATTTAATATATAACCCTAATTAGAGGTGAGGGATCTCATCACATTTTACGATTTAACAGATAAAAGTGATACTCGAACTTCTATCATATATATATATATATATATGATAGGAGATATGTCATAGCTACTTTATTAATAATGGATATATCACCTTTCCTTTTCTTTTAGATCTTTTTTTTTTTTTTTTCCCTTCATATAATCTTGATTAATATATCACCAGGTTATTTATTAATTATTATATATGCTAGAGATAATGTCATAGTTTAACTTAATAATAAACTAATTAATTATAGCTTACTTTTATTAAAATAATTAAGATTGTAAATTATAAAGATAAAGACTTCCATTACATCAATGGTTGTCTATAAACTTAAATAAATGTTTCTGTTTGAAGCTTTGAACGATTCAACCGAATAAAGTTATAATAATTTAAGAAAATTATTTTTCATATATTTTTTTATCATGCAAGAATTATCTTAATAAAAACTATTCGAATATGAATTATTCCACAGAGAACAACACAGACAAAATTTTTTTTGAGAAAGATTATAAAAATTAGTGTATTAAACATAATATTGTTAAAAATATATACGAATTTACGATTAATTTAAGGTTTTGAGGAGGGGATGCACTTTCGACTTTCGAATTATCGAATCACTGTTAGGTTTAGTGTTATTCGTGGAAATTATTATAGCTGAGAATGAAGAGTTTGTCGGCAATAAAGGAGCTGATGATCAATATAGAATAAGATTCAAGTTACATATATAGGTGTGAAATGGGAATTTAAATTAAATGTTGGAAGGTTATATATAATAGTCGGTGATAAATGACAATGTCTGCTTTTCTTTTTTCTTCTGTAACGTATGAAAATCACAACACGAAAAGGAAAAAAAAAAAAAAACAAAAATAAATAAATAAAGATGTGGAAACATAGTAGCATATATGTACAGTGTGTTGTTCTTCTCTTCTCTTCTCTTTTGATAGAAAAAAAAAGTCCATGCACGTGTGTATGGTGTATAATTGAGAGAGAGAGAGAGATAGAAGGATGGCACGCTGACATAATTTGCGTGTACAACCGACTTACCTATGCATGCTTCAATTATTTGCTTTCTCACTTTAATTTTCTTGGTAAATATTTATTTTCCCTTCCTATATTTTTATTACTACTTTGCCTCAAATTATAATTCATTTCACATACCTTTTTCATTTTACTTGTTCAAAATTTCAAATAGTTATTTTATCCTTCCTTTTTTTTTTTTTTTTTTTCATTTTATATACAACCTTGTGTTTTAATGTATGTAAAAATAGCTCTTGAATAATCTTATAAAGCAAATAACTATATTATCATACCTTTTTTTTTTTTTTTTTTTTCCTTTTTTAAGTTGAGTGTGAAACATTGGGCTATATATTGCTATTACAATGATGTTTGTTTATTCTAATTCTAGACAAATCTACTTGAAATACATAAAATTATGTTCGAATAATAATTAGTTATCTCACGATGTGATACCTATATTGACATTGTACATTCGATTCGTATTATTTAAATCTTAAATTGATTGTATCGGCTACAGTGAGTGAGATATGCAGTATTAATATGTATCTATGTATGGGTGCAATATTACAATTATCATCTCGATCATTGTACAAAAGTTGAGACATATACTATCTCAAAATCCTTTTTACATTTTGGGATTAGATTCTTTCTTAAGTAAACAATATCCCCTTCAATCACATCTCATGATTCTGCTTGGGCATCTTCTTTTAGTTCACATTGTGCTTTATTTTCTTCCACATTGCGTATTTGAGTTTTACTATATGCATTTTATAAATATTTATGATGAAGTTTCTTCTTACTATGTTGTGGGAGTAAATACATTTCATATAGACTACATATTTAATTTTATATTTCGACAAATTTTCCCATACCCTAACTCTTTTTACCAATGTTGCAAAAGTCAATGACTAGGCGCCGGCTATACCCTAGTCGACGATCCACTGCTCCAACTAGGTGGTTTACCGTCTAGTTGGCCTAGTTGGTCAAAGTCAATGATTAGTCACCATTGACCGATTATGTTGGAATTTTTATATTTATTGACTTTTTGGAATTTGATTGAGCTTGTTAGATTTTGTTTACTTGTTTATGGATTTTAATTCTTAATATTAAGTTTTTTATAATTTTATTTTCAGTATATAAAATAGTATGAACATTTACATAAGCACAGTAAAAATATATATATATATATATTAAAAAAATTCCGACTAGTCGCCAGTCACCTAATCTCCAATTAGTCCCGAATTAAACGGATTAGGCACTAGATGAGGGGTCACCACCCAACTAATGACTAACGATTTCTGGAACACTGCTCTTAACCGTGTTCGTTATAGGATTTCAAAAAAGAAAAAATCGGTGTGGATTGTACATAAACCTAATAGACCTATAGAAAGTGTGATGAATCTTTAGATAAAAATCGAAAAGACAAGAGTTTAGCGACACAAAAAAGATTTGCCAAGCTAAATCCAAACTAGATTTGGGAAAATCAATGTAAGCTAATGAGCTCCTTTCCCGCGAAACCAAAGCTCACACGATACACGGGCGCTGTCTCTTTCTCTCACATATGTCGATGTTCGATGATCGATGCGATGCTCCACCACCACCACCTTTCAATATCTCCCACGTGTTTTTTTTTTTTCAATTTGTTAATCTTATGGGTCCCGCATCAGCGCCGCTTCCGTTCACGTGTAAGATCCAACGGTCATCTTTCGTTCAACATGACATCACAAGTACGTCCAAGCCCCTCTTCGTGCCGCAAGTTTGGCCTCCACTCCAGCACCGTTTAACGAGATTCATGCTTTCTCCAGTTTATATGTTACAATAATTAAAGTGATTTCTATCATATCTTACCTTATTCATATCACCACTAAAAATAAACAAACAAAAATTATATATTTGTATGCATTTAACACATGGGATTTTTTTTTATTTTTTATTTTTAATTATATCCTATTATTTTGAATTGTTAGAATATGTTTTCAAGTGATAAATCAAATTATTATTTTTTTATTTTTTTTTTAAAAGTATTACAATATAATTCGAGATTTTTTAGGAAGAGGGAACCCGAACCCCCAACATCACGGTGTATGTTTATAAAAAAAAGTGGAAAAAGTGTAAAAAGTCTCCTCTTATCATCAGCAAAACACCCCTCCGGTTCATCCGATTCATGATTGTTTTTTGAAATTTCATTTTTAAATTAAGATCGGTCAAAAATCAGACGGAGTTGATTATTTTAAAATATTACATTAATTTAATATTTTGGATAAATTTAAACCCATAACTTTTTGATATATGCGTGACTGACGAACCGCCGGCTAACCTCATGTTGTTTCGGTGTTAGATTATGAGATTCGAATCATTTACTGTTTTTGATGGAAATTATAATAAGCCGTAGAATAAACAAAACAAGAATGAAGAAACACAAGGTGCAGGCGTTACATGATGATTCTAATTTGGGTTAATGGTGGTGTCCAGTCATATATTTACGGTGGGATTTGGGAGCTTTTTTTTTTCTTTTTTCTTTTTTTTCTTTTTTTAACGCGGTTTTGGAATATTATAGGGTTTGCTTTCAATACACGCTCCCACCAGAACATTGTCTTTTCTATTACTATTAAATTCTATAATTAAAATAATCTCCATCTATATATTAGTGGAGGTGGAATGGAAGCTATGTTAATTAATTAAATTAATTAAAAAATAATTAAGGAATTAAACAAACAATCAAATGGTGAATAGTGAGTGTGTTTGACTAGCATGTTGCTTGTTGTATACGTTTGGGAGCTCAAAAAGAGACAAAAATTGCGGAGATGATTTTAATTTTTAAATAAAAAAAAAAAGTGATTTGTATTGTTGTGAGGGGTAGTCACTAGTCAGTAGTCACCATCTTCAGTTACCAGTAATTTGTATATTGTTTCGGACTCGGAGCCCAATAAATAAATTTGACTGTGGTCTGTGGTCTGTGGTCTGTGGTCTGTGCCTCTGTGGTCACCGGTCTTCGCTACTTATTGCTCCTCCTGTTGCCACATCCGATCAATATTTATAGTATTGTCCATCGGTCAAATCTTTGAATATTTCTTTGCTTATTTTAGTTATTTCAAGTGGCAATTCTTGTTTTTATCTATTTGCTAGTTTCTTTTTAAAACAACTTTAAATAATATAATAATAGAGCAATTACCGTTAAGTACAGACTTCTTTCAAAATTTTAATTTGTTTGCAAATGTTATAAAAGTTATCAGATTCGTCATTAGTATTTAAAACATGGAATTGATACATTAACTCATCTTATAGGTATAACGTGAAGATAAATGATATAAATGTCAACCATTAGATTCAATTGTTTTGACTTGATCTGTATGTATTATTCCATACTTATCCATAATTCATGGTTCACATATAATACACTGATGTATTTTATATTTGTGCACACTAAAGAGAAAAAGACTATATATATATACTGACACGTTAAACATCATCTGCCATATATAATTAGATTCTTACCTAACTTTTTTGGATAAAGATTCTCTCCTCATCTCACCTCATCCTCAGCTCACTTAATCTTATGACACATAAGCATTGTAATGAATGAATGGTTAAGATGTGATTGACACTTTATTAACAACCAATCACATGCTTTTAAAAGGTGAGAAAAATGTGAGAATGAAGTGAGGTGAGGTGAGAAGAGGATCTTGGTCCAACTTTTTTACAAGTATTTAAAATATGGAATTGATATATTAACTCACCTTACATTTATAACGTGAAGATAAATGATATATATATATATATACGGACACGTTACATCATTTACCGTGTAATGTAGTTAATGAATATATTTTTTTCCTAAATTTTAGAGACTTCATGACTTGATAATCTTTAGATACAAAAACTCGATGTTAACATGGGGTTATTTACATTAATAAGGGCGTAGCTCAATTGGTAGATTGACGAGTTTGGGGTTTGAGTAAATGACCTCCAGATCAACGGTTTAAATCTTATCAATAACGAGAGCTTAAAAAAAAAAAAAAAAAAAAAAAAAGTTCCGTATTAATAGATATTTTTTAAAAAAATTGGAATTATTTACTTTTTTTTTTTTTTTTTTTTTTTCTGTGTATTCAATGATAGAAGGAATACATAAGTGGTTAATTAATCCTCCATTATTGATAGGGGACATTAGCTAAACATAAACCTACGTGTTTACCCGTGACTAATTTTAAATACAATAAAAAGATTAATTAACCCACCTAACCGTTACTTTTAATTAAAAAGTCACCAACTTGAAGCATCGAACTTATCCTGACCTTAATCAAATGAAAATTAATTAATTTTTTAATTAAAAAAAATGAAGAGAAGACTTTCTAGAAGGTTGACATGTATAATAATTGAAGCCCAAAGGTGGTCATTGATATTATCTGACTCGTGAACTGGTGGTGGTAGTAAACTTTTTGGTAGATAATCTTTTTATGTGAATCATCGATCTTCTTGATTGACCCCATCAAGATTTTCAAATCAAAAGTTGGGATTGGAGTTCACATGGCCAAGTCAAAAGTTCAAAACATTCATCTTCAAACATCGATCGTATTTTAATTCGAAAATTTTACAAAAATATATTATCCATGCAGTTGAAGCGAGTCAAGTCAAATAGAAACAGACAATGCTCTTAACAATTTAATGTTTTTACATATTCTTCTTCTTCTTCCTCGGATTGGTTTATGTACATATATGCCGTATATAAACCATTCTTTTTTAATTAATTTCCTAGTTTTGTTCAAAATAATATAGTTGCTATATCAAATTTTTAATATTTTTATTAGCATAGGATTTACCAAATTTATATGATATAAATAAGAACACTGCTTAGGTGTTGACTGGTCAGCACTTAGTCATACTGACCAACAAATGGTTGGTTGCCATGTAACCCAAAGCAAGGAGAAAATGGTAAAAAATGAAAGATTTTTAGCCACATGATAACACTCTATTGGATGGCCAGTATAGCCGGGTGTTAATCGGTCAGCACCCTAGCTTTTTCTTATAAATAATCGTGTGTTGAACTTATAATAACTAAACACACAGCTACTCTTGACAAAGTGTTTGAACACTTCCATTTTTATGAAATGCGATACGGTTTTGATTTGAGACCCGCATTTTCCTAATAAATTACAAAGTGTGAGATATGAGAGATTATATACATCCCTTGTAATGGAAGTTGTATTTCAAACCATATTTATAACAATTGCAAAGGAAATAGGAGCCGGTATGTATCATTAAATGCCAAATGGAAACGTACTTATGCCCAATTCGTATATGGTACTCAATTAGCTGCTATTGCTGGCTTGCTGCCACCTATTTTATGGGTTGGTGCCGACACCTTCTCTTTTCTCGAATTGGAATATTTCATCACAAAGAGTCATCGTCTCATCGACATGTCGCAATTTAATTACGGGTCAATATCATCAAAACTTGCACGTCACCCATATCCATACGCCTAGCTTTTACTACCCTAATAAATGAGTTATATGCTACCATACACCATCTCCATTTATTAGATTTTAATTTAATAGTTCAAATAAATAAGAAATTCGACATATTTACAGATTATTTATATTTTCAAGAATGCTATATATCGATTGAACAATATAGTTAGACATCAAATTTTTTATTTTTTTTTATTTTTTATTTTTTTTTGATTAGTTGACTTGAGAGAATTGAGATATGGTATATAAATAATTAAATATTAAAGCAAATTAAGAAATTGCCGTGTCCCACTTTTCATGCAAAATGTGGTATTGGAAATGTTCGAAAATCTTAGAACAGTCGATGTTGTCGACCGCCACCAACAAATCTTTTTTGAGACAGGTCTTATGGACCCACCATGTTCTTTTTTTTTCTTTTCTTTTTTTTACCTCTGTAATAAAACCTAATTTGTGGGTTTGAAATTTTAGTATTAACTGAAATTATGCCTCGAAGTAGCTTAAAATAAAATCCAAAAGAGTAGAAAAAGAGGGTGATTACGTGCTTATAAAGATAAAAGCAAAGATTTTCGTGTTTCTCCGTATCGGTAGATCATGTACTACGGCGCATGATTTTAAGGAAAATTTTAACTTTTCATATTGGAAATGTTTGAGACTAACCATTGGCACCAGCTCGTGAATCATGATTTGTATATGAATTTGATTGAATTCAATTTCTTATCCAGCCCAAAGCCCGTTTGGTTCATAAAGGTGGCACTGCGCTATTCTTGGGCTTTGAAGAGGTTGAGCTTGAGCTTGAATTTTTCACAATCCTCTTGAATATGCTCTTGAATATACTCATAAACTCATAGAATAGGTTGGAGATGGTACACAGGGGCAGAGCCAGGAAATATTTACAATCTAGGCTAAATTATTTATATATATTAGATTCAAATGCTTTGATTTAGTCTGTATGCACTTGTTAGTGTTTATCCATAATCTATGATCCACATACAATGCACTGATGTATTTTATATCATAACGAATTGACAGGAGAAAGATTATATATATATATATTAAAATTTATGACTTACAAACACTCATACAAAATTTATTAAATTCAATGTGGATTGCAGAGAAAACTTTTCTAATTTTTCACTGAAACCATTTTCAATATATATATATATATATAATTACCTATAATTTTCTATGCAAATAAAAAAGATTAACTAATTATATATTTAAATTAAAAGTTCTATAATTTTTTTATATATATTTTTAAAAAGAAATAAACTGGTTGAAAAAGTTATGCTTATTACCCTATACAAAGCTTCCAACACATGACAAATTCACACGTTTTACAAAATACAATTTCTTTTTTTTCTGGGCAGCCCTCTAATGGATCCACCCATTGTACGTTTTTTATTTTGGATTGAAAAGTCTGAAATTCAATGGTTTTTAAAAAAATAATAATAATAAATTTGGTAAACACTCTCATAAGTCATAATTATCTACTAATAAAACTAGATTAACTAGGGTAACCGAAACCAAATTCATCGTTTAGAATGATTTGCTTCTAGACTTGTTATGTTACACTATAGTTACGAGAGAGATCCAAAAGGTAATAGATTTTGACCATATAATATTTTTTATACAGTATTTGCCCGGTTTTCAATTGATTAGGAAAAACCCAACAAATAACTAGAACAAGATTTCATGTAACTATACTTGGTCTAATTGTTTGTCAATCGGAAAAAAAATAATGCCAAATTTGATAACCAACATGGACTTGACGATTGAGATTAGGTTTAAGTTGGTTAGAAATTGTAATATAAAATCACAACATTTCTTATTCAAATTCTCTAATTAGGAGTATGAGAAATTCAACTCATGGACTTCATGATATGAGAGAATAGGTTTAGTTCATCCTAGTCTTTTTCTAGTTGGTTAGACAATATTGCATGTAGTCAAATCAAAACCACAAAATTTATTATTTCAAATTAATTTTTCTATTTATTTGTATAAGTTTATTGAGATTTGAAATATCATTGATGTTTAGATAAGTACGTAGAAGTGGAGCCTGGAATAATTAATTATTAGGCTGGCACGTTAAAAGTTTACTTGAAAAAGAAAAATTAATGATTTCTTACCAGCTAAACTAATCAATTTTGCCTTATCAAAATTACCTTATTTTGATGCTAAATTACGAAGACAACAATCTATTTCTGCTGTTTACTAATATATTATGACAAAAGCACTCTTGGTGAGAAATCTGCGATGGCTAGCTTTAAAAATACAATTGTATTAAGAGTACGTTTGTGAGAGTTTTTTACAGTAGATCTTTTTACAGTAGATCTTTTACAGGTAGATCTTTTAAATAAAAGTCATTGGTCGTTTGGTTATCAATTAAAAGAGAACTTTTTTAATGATAGAATTAACAAAATACTCTAACAAATATTAAATTATAGGGTTATATTGGAGATTTTAGTGTTATTAAAAAAATTCCAAAAGATCTACTTAGAAAAGCTTTAAATTTGGAAGACGTAAAACAGTTTTTTTAATCATCTAAAAGCTTTACTGGGTGACAACCAAACGATACAAAAAAAATTGAAAAGAGCCTTTTTAATTAAAAAAAAAAAAAAAAAAAAACTCTTTTAGCCGGTAGATAAGCTCTCCCAAACAAACGGACACTAAAACTGCATCTGTTTCCACAATATGATTGGATCCAGAGACCAGAATCCAGATCAATTACAACCCCATTAACAGCCGAAATAATACAAGGAATTTTTAAGAGAACAAATATATATAAGCTAAAAACATTATTCAAATAAATGAATATATATAAATCTGGAAAACAATAGAAATGAATCAGAGATTCATAGGTTCATCTTAAAGTCATTCTTCACACAATCGAATGTCTTAATAAGCTATTGTTAAATCTAGACAGCATGAACACACACAGCTGTACAGAATTTAATTACCAAACAAACAAGCTCTCCTATATTCACTACGTACGATGATCATGAATCACAAATGATAAAAAAATAATAATAAAAAAAAAATAAAAAAAAAATTGGATATCATCATCAGCCTTTACACAATAAATGAATTAGTAATTCACTGATCATCAGAACCAGTCAATACCTTAACCATAACCTGCATGACATTTACTTTCATCTGTAAAGCCAAAATATAATCAGCTGTTTCTCTAAACAGCCCATCCAAGCCTGTACTGGATTCGCTGTTCGGGACAAGCTTCTTCAAGATCCTGACCTTCCTACCGACGTCGTTTGAGGGTCTTCTAGAACCTTCTTGAACTCCAGCTGATGATCTTCTCTTCATCAAGATCCTTCTGGGCCTCCTGCATCTGATTTGTCCTCTATTTTTCCTCAGAAATGCCTTTTGTTTCCTTATAGCTTGCCTTCTTCTCTTGGCTTGGGCTTCCAAGAATTTGTTCCATAAAGAACTTGACTTATTGGAGTCGTTTTCATTTCCTTGAAGGATGATACCCTTCAAGTCAAGTGAATGAAGAAGTGGTAGAGAATTAACTCCCATAGTTCCGAAAAAAAAAAAAAATTTTTACTTCTCTCAATAAACTTTTAAAGCTCACGAAGGTGTGTTGTAGTCTTTATATAGACCTCCAAATTTGTTTGGCAGGACAAGACCTTATAGCAGAAATTGCACAAGCGATGGCTTTTATATGGTATTTGTGAGATGGGTTTGGTGGGCAATAAGGATAATACATTTTATTTAATTAAAGGCAAACCAAAAGGGAGGGACCACCACTAGAATACAATTTCATGGAAGGCCTCCGAGAGAATTGGATATATGAATAAGAGAGAGACAAGTGTACACCTAAAAATGTTGATTGTTTTTGCTTTGGGCATGTTCTCCAACTCAATGCACATGCAGCCACATGATTTTTCTTCACCACCACCACCACCACCACAACCCAACTATCTCTCCAAACCACCACAACACCACACTCACTCAATCTCATCAAAACACCCTGGATTATTCCTCCCTCACTTTCCAAATTCAATGCATTGATAATGTGAATCCACCGGGGTCCTTAATTTTCTCATTCCAGCTCAATAAACATGGCAAATATATAAAAATTACAATCTTATTATTAGGGTTTTGATGGGTGGTTAGCGAATGTTTCCAAACGGGGAGCCTATTTATAAACTATATAAAGATGGTGAGGCGGCGGATTGTTTATTGTCAATATTTGTGTCAACACACAAGTAGACATTTTAGATCCTAATGTTGGGATAAGGTAAGATTTTCTTCTGACAAATTCATTCATTCATGAACCCTAGTTTCCATAAAATGATGATTCTTCTCCTAAGGAAGTTTCTACAAATAATGTTTTAACATGTCTGATCAAAAAGTACACACCATATTCCATTTATTAGAAATCAACCCAGACAATCTCTCAGACAAAGAAAGATGCATGCATCTTCGCCGCCGATACTGCACAAGGAACCATTCTGATATGTCTTGGAAGTTAAGGAATCTTTCCTTTTTTCCATGTTTTCGGGTGCATATATAATTCATATATAGCATTTTATAGCTCGTGATTTTTGGCTTGTGTCATGATGATCACATGATCGATTACATACAATTAACCAGTACCATTAGAACAAGCTCTCCTTCTTTTTTGATCACTTAAAAATTGCATTTGTTTGTATAAGTGTTTGATTTCTCTCTTCTATAAATTTACCACAACTTAAATTCTTTTAAGACGATCAAGATCAGCTAGCTATAGAGACTAGAGAGAACATGCATTAATCACGTGAATTTGTTGTGTATATAAACAACATATACATACCAAAAACAAGTAGAAGGAATTAACTAGAGTTTATTTATTAACTATATACATGTGACAACTCGAATCTAAGATATTTTCAGATGTAATGAGCGTCATTTACTACCAAATCATATTAGGAGACATTGGGGGCGGTCGTTAAGTAACTTGATTTTTAAGCAAAAAAAAAAAAAAAAAAGTATATATATATAAGGCATGGTTTTAAACAACCAAACGTGGCAAAAATGTAGATTAGGAGGTTGCCTTTGTATAATATATTCCTTGTGCTGTATATAACGAACAAGTAGGTAGCAATATGAGATGTTCTCTTCCTGTCATCCACTAGTTGGTGTATATATACTCTCTTTATTTTTCTTAATTATTTAACTATATATATTAGTTAGTAGATAAGATTAAAGCTAACAAATTTAAAGACGGCTAAGGCACATTAATTAATCCTAGCTAATCTTCTTAATTAGTCATCCATTATTGGTGATTAATAATATTTTGTTGATCAATACGTGGTGTGTTGTTTCTATGCAACCCCCAATTGTGCATATAATTTTACCATAGCAGTTTTTCATTGTAATTAGATGGTTTACTCTGTATTCAAAGAAAAAGCTATAATATTATCATTGTGTTCTTCCGATCACAACACGTCATACGATACAGATAGTGACATGCGACATGGTGGCCCATTTGAAGCATTAGATCATCACATGCCTTGGAATGATAATATATATATAGGGATGAAACCCTAATCAGTAGCTTGTGGCCATCGTGCTGGTGGCTCGTGGGCCATTAAAGTTGAGCACGCGGCTGGTTGGAAACAAAGACTAGCACGTTCTCCATGTGCACTGAGAGTCTAGGTCTAAGCCGATCCTATTTGCTAATATATGAAAAACTTTTAATATTTCTAACAATTTATATTTTGTTGCATTTGTATAAATATACACTTTACAAAAAAAAAAAAAGAAAAAAAAAAGGCAGATGGACCGTGGACGACGTGTCTGCAGACATGGCTCATCAAAAGTGGGTTCTATTTATCCTAACCTTCATGTGCTTAATGACGTGTTCACATGGAATTCGAATAAACCATCACTGTCTTCTTTTCAGTTTTCATTTTATTAAACAAGTTGGACTGGGCGTTTTCTAACGGACACACGTAAAAACCCAAACTGAGTTTGCTCTTTAACTTGGGCTCACACTTCGTCTTGTCCAAATCAGGCCCAGTCTGGGGGGAGGTATCCTCGCCTCCACTCATTTCTCTCATATCCCTCAATCTCCAATCCCTCGTTTCACCATGTTTGACCTCGGTCATTTCCTTTATTTGAAGGGATGACAATTGGAGAAATATGGATGGATATTGGTTCTCTTATCTTCGTCTCTATTCTCTAACCCCTTCCCTATCCCTCATTTCCATTATCTAACCCATTCACCTATCCCCATTTAGGGTAAATAGGGATGGCGAAATTTGGGGGAGATATCCTCATCGCCTAATCCTTATCCTCAATCTCATATTTTCATCACGTTGATCATGTTTGACTTAAAATTAAAAATGCCTAGGATCGAATGTATTAAAATTTAATCATTCAAATTTAAATAAAAATTACATGAAACAAAGTCAAATAAAAATACAAATCAAGTTTGGACTATTAGTTAAAATGGGGAAATAAGGTCAACAGGGGAATGGAGAGTATGGGGAAATAGATAATTATTAAAAAAAAATTTAAAAAAAGTTTTTTGGGAAATGGGGATAGGGATCCCCATTTACATTTGGGGATGAAATAACTCTACTCTTCTGAAGACATTAAAAAATCATATATATTACTATTCCTTTTGGAGGAAAATCATAATTATTTTTATTTAAATTTCAAAATTCAAACAACATAATCAATTATAAAGAAAAAACAGATAAAGAGATATGCATACCTGAGTATTTGGCAACAGGTTAAGGTCAATATTGTAATTTCCAGTATTATTATACGTTGATTACAAATTCACAATTGATCATGCTACGGGTTGCACATTTTCCCCCGGATCCCCGTTTCCCCGCTCCCCATCCCCATTTTCCTCAAATGATGGAAGGTTTTGGATAGGGAAGGGTTTAAGAAGTGGAGATGGGATGGGGGGACCTATATCCATCCCCATTTCCCCAATGTGTAATCCTAATGCTACCACTTGATTGCAAATTGATAAGGAATTAACTCGGCAATGTTTTCGGTCTTGTTTGGGAATTGATCTATCAGTTCACTAAAAGATTAAAAATCTATGTCAAAACATTTCAAAAAAAACAAAATCTATGTCAAAACTATTTAAATTCAATAAAAAAAATACATATTAACTTGAGAGATAAAAAGTAGGATGCAGGCATTTCTCAAAAAATAAAAATAAATAATAATAATAATAATTTGAAACTGAAAGTACTCAATAGATAAAACAAAATGACTTGCAAGACCGACAAATATACCGGGAATTGACATACTTTATATTTGAAAGACAACAAATATTATCAATTTATCATTGCCCGATTAGATGTATCTAAACAATATTTCTATAGAAAATCCAATGGGCTTTATTCATGACTTTGTAAGATCAATTAACCATAGATCTGATCATCTGATGAGGATCTATGATCAAATATACCACAAAAATGATAATTTGATGAGAACTATGATCAAATATACTAACATCAATATCAAGAATTAGAAGAAAAATAAAGATCATGGTGGATAAAAAAGAGAGAGAGAGAGAGAGAGATTTCACACCTATGTAGTGGATGATTGAGAAAAAAAAAAAAGAGAGAGACTTATAAATCAAGCCGGCTAACGATGGCTGTGATATGAATAATAAAAATAGGTTTAAGTTCGATTTATATTGCTTTCAAAAGGAATGGGTGTCTTTATATATGGAAGGAATGAAACCCTAGGTGCAGTGATGCATTCATATCATATCGCATATGTTATATAAGTTGAGTGAATAATCATCACCCCTTATAAAAATATAACATAATTCACAATATTTTCATGAATTTGAATTCGAATTTTATAAGTCGTCATTTTATTAGTAAATGCAGCTTACACAATGGATGTATTCCGGGTAAAAACTCAAATTAGTACAAGATTGATTTAAAAAAAAAAAAAAATACAATAAATAATCTCAATATAAATTAAATCTTTTAAACTATGATAGACTAAGGTTTAAAGCCAAGATTTCCTCGCATATCAACAAAATATCTTATCAATTGTGTTGGGTTGTAAAACTTTAATGAATAATAGTTTGATATTATATTTAGGAATGATTTCCTAAATCTTATTCAGAAACGGATTCCATCTTAATTAAGAGCAATGTTTTATTATAAATAATTTATTATTATTATTATTATTATTATTATGTAAGCTTGAGAGAGAGAAAGAGAGAGAGAGAGGAATATTGACTATTGAGTGGTGGATTGATGGAGAGTGGTTTCATTATCGTAAACACCGATTTGTTAGTATAAATTGAGTGTTGATGCATTTTATAGATGTAGTCTTACGTAGAACCACGTAAAATCTCGTGTCTCTTATATTTTTCTTTGTTTTTGTATGTTTTGATTATTATTTTGGGTTTACATATTCCGTAACAAATTGAACTAGCCCGTGCCGAAAAAAGATTGATATTTTATTTTCACACAATATTTATGTAAAGCATAACATCTCAAGTTGTAATTTGAACTCCAAAATTAAAACTAGCACTCGAGCTAATGATTGTACTCAAGCTGATGGTGTTCGAGCCGATGATCAGGAATTAAGTTAATCACATGATCAAGATTTTGATCTTACAATAAGTCAAGAATGAAATAAAATAAGTAAATGGATAGAACTCAGCTTAACACATTTGACTGAGACTTCATCCATCTATATAGAAATGAGTAAACATTTGACTGAGATTTTTCCAGATTGTTTTCTCTTTTATTCTTCCTCAGTTTTGTCTGCAAAACCGCCATTAGAGAAGCTAGAAGAACTTCAAGCTTCTCGAGCATTTAATCAAACACACAACTACCTCTTTCAAAATTCAAACACCTCTGTTTACATGGTATCAGAGCCTACTCACTAAACGTCAACAATCCTACAATCCTACGGATTCTTCTTCAAGCCAAACCTGTCACGATTGACCTGCATTTGAATCCTCCATGGGCTTTACTTCACTCGCCAAAACTCTGAACTTCAACTTACATGTCAGATTGTCTCTGATCATGACTGTTGGGCATGTTTATAACTACCGATACTTTGGACTCCGATATTCATTACGCATCCGATTACAACACGGAATTCATAGCCACTGTAGCGCATATCATCCGAATATTCACCCACCGTTTGCACATGAATACCGACTATATTTCGGAGGGCATTATTGTCAGACCTGACCCTCACTGAGCACATTTTGGCAGCTGTCAGCATCAGCAAATACGGTTTCGACGCGTGTCCCGAGCTGTCAGATTTGAGGCTATAAAATGCCTCATTTTTACCTTGCATGGGACTTTTGAAATTTTCTTACTTTTAACTCTGATTAATGATTGTACGCTACCAGTAAATCATTGCTGTAAATCCATTCTCATATATATATATTTCTCCGTATCGGAGGAAAGTATTCCGAAGGCTCATTTTTGCCCTCAACATTTGGCGCTAGAAGGAGGGGGGTGAAGATCAACGCCTTCGCAGAAACAATGAATCCACAGCCTGATGATGCCTATCCAAACATAAACCTCGAATTGAGACCCCCCGGGACGAGTGATCATCCGCAGATCCCGCAGCAACAACAGCCTCCTTATCCAGTACCGGCCAATCCGGGAGCCACGGGGGCACCGCAACCGTTACCCCCGAGCTACGGATATTACCCCTATCCAAGCCAGCTTCCAATTCAGAATCAAATGTTCGGTTACCATGCACTTCCGCAACAATATCCACAGATACCGATGAACCAGTTTTATCCCTCAATGCCGCAACATGCTTACTACCCGCAAGGGTACCCGCCAATGTATGCTCCACAGCAGGCGCCTCCGCAAGTGAACGATCCAGTAATTCAAGGGATCACCAGCAGACTCGAGACATTGGCCCAGAATGTGACAAGGGTGATTAATGTTGTGGATGGAGGTGGGCATCAGGGGGACTCGGACGAAGTAAATTCGCGTGCGGAGGGAGGTCTCCCCGAAGCACCGCCTACGGAGAGAAGAAGAAGACGTCACCATACCGTACAGTTCGTGGAACCAAACCAGGGGGAACATATGAATCAACAAGCACCGCAAAGAATTGCAGGGACAACACGCAGCCGAGAAGAGCGAGACGGTGTTGTCCAGGAAGAAGTACCGAGGAGAACGAGACACCGGCAAAGTCTTCCCGGCGGATCTCGTAATCAAGAAAGAGATACCGAGAGAAATACTTTCGCTGATCCCGAGGCCTTTCGGGACCTACAAGATCAGCTTGCAGACATTCATGACCAAATCCATTTCGGCCACAGACGCTCATCAAGCCATAGAGAGAGTCCCTTTACCGAAGAAATTACAACAGTGCAGATCCCGAACAACTTTAGGATGCCCCGCAAAGACATGTGTGGTTTCGGAGGAACAGGAGACCCCGATGATCACCTTGATTCATATCTCGATTGGATGAATATGCAGGGAGCGTCTGATGCCATTAAATGCAGGGTCTTTCCCTTGACCCTCTCGGGGGATGCACGAACATGGTACGGGGGCCTGAAGAGGCAGAGCATATCCTCATTCAATGAATTATCGAAGGAATTCCGAAGTGGGTTTGCGGCGAGTCGAAGAAGAAGGAGACATATGGTCCATTTGACATCCATCAAGCAGAAGGATTCCGAAACCATTAGAGAGTACATGAAGAGGTTTACGGAGGCAGCGAGGCAAGTCCAAGACTTCAGTGAAGTGGGGGCTGTGATGGCTTTCACTCAAGGACTTCAACAGGGCCGCTTAAGTTGGTCGCTATCAAAGAGAGGCCCAACCACTTACCGAGAATTAATGGAGAGAGCAGAGAAATATGCCACCGCAGAAGATGTCAGTGACAGTAAAAGCCACGCAACCTCTGCAGAACCTAGTGAGCCCCCGAGGAGATGGGGAAAGCAAGCCAAAGACAAAGGAAAGGAACCTCAGGTATCCAGGCAGGTTAACACCGGGAGTTACGCCCGGAACACAAGGATGCCACCGAGAGATAAGTTTGATCAATACACTCCCCTGAAATTCCCACTCGACAGAATGCTTGAGATAGCCGAAAAAGAAAATCTACTGCGACAGCCAGGTCCGTTACATACACCACCGGAGAGGAGAGATCGGAGGATATATTGTAAATTCCATAATGACCACGGTCATGAAACAAGGAAGTGCCGAGATCTCAGAGATCAGATTGAAGAAATAGTACGGGATGGAAAACTCCGGGAATATGTTAAAGCGCAAGAAACGGGTGAGAAGACACCGAAGGTTATACAATCAAGCCACCGATCTGGTGCAGTCACGCAAGACTCTGACGATGAAGAACCCATCAATTACATTGATTCAATACCCGCAGTGGGGGATTTCGGATCAACGTCTTCAGGTAAGGCACCAGCTTCGGTATGCCTAGCAACAACTCGAGAAGAAGCTCCTCAAGATTGGGGACCGATCGCATTTTCTACTGCCGACACGGTCGGGGTTAGATACCCTCATTGCGATGCTTTGGTCATCTCGGTCAAGGTCGGAAACCGTACGGTGAAGAGAACCCTCATCGATCATGGGAGTTCTCTAGATATCATCCATTGGGACCCATTGCAGAAGCTGTGGTACACTCTTCAACAATTACAGGCTTCACGATACTGCATCAGAGGTATTGGAGGTCATCGTACAAGACCAGTGGGCCAGATAGAACTGCCAGTGAGATTCGGGACAAGACCTCAGATACGTACCGTTTGGGTCTGCTTCCAAGTGGTTGACATCCCTTTTCCCTTTAACATCCTGATCGGAAGACCAACTTTATATGCCCTCCGGGCGGTTACTAGCATTTATTCCTTGAAGATGAAATTTCCAACCGAAGCTGGTACGGGGGAAGTAAGCGCCGATCAAGAAGAGTATAAGAGATGTATCCAGATCGGTTCGAATCCGGTGCTCACCATCGGCAATTATAATACAGTGCCTCGTCCGATGGCGAACATGACAAAGATCAGAAAACCAAAGAAGAAACCGATCGGAGAGATAACCGAGGCTGAGGCTTCCGATCCAACCCCACTTGATGAGATTCATGTTACAAGTCTTGATCCTCGAGAGGTAGGCTCACAACCGGTCGGAGAACCCACCGAGAAGTTACTGAGTATCATCCTCCGCGACAGCGAACCAGAAAAAACAGTTCTTATCGGGGCCAGTTTGGACCCGACGGTCAAGAAGGAGGTGATAGAACTCCTAAGGGAATTTTCGGACATATTCGCATGGAGCCACACAGACATGCCCGGAATAGATCCTTCCGTAGTTTCGCATTCCCTAAATGTGGATCCGATGTCAAGACCAGTATCCCAGAGGAGGAGATCTTTCAACAGCGAGCGGTATGAGGCGATAGCTACCGAAATAGACAAACTTCTGAAAGCAGGATTTATCCGGAACCTAGACTACAATGAATGGTTGTCAAATGTAGTCTTAGTGAAAAAGAAAGACGGAAGGTGGAGAATGTGCGTTGACTTCACTGACTTGAATAAAGCATGTCCGAAAGACAGCTTCCCTCTACCGAGAATAGACCAGTTGGTAGACGCCACAGCAGGCCACGAATTGCTCAGTTTCATGGACGCCTACTCCGGATACAATCAAATTCGGATGGATGAGATAGACGAGGCTAAGACAGCTTTTATCACCGATCGGGGAGCATATTGCTATAAGGTGATGCCCTTCGGCCTCAAGAATGCCGGAGCTACCTATCAGAGACTCGTTAATCATATATTTCATCAGGAGATCGGGAGAACCATGGAAGTTTATGTAGACGACATGTTAACCAAATCAGTTACAGCTCGAGAGCATGCCCCCAACCTTCGAAGGACCTTCCAACTTTTGAGACAGTATTAGATGCGATTGAATCCCACAAAATGTGCATTCGGAGTTTCCTCAGGAAAATTCCTTGGATTCATGGTTCATCAAAGAGGGATCGAGGCCAACCCTGACAAAATCAGAGCCGTTAGAGGACTCTTTCCACCGAGAAAGGCAAAAGATATACAGAGGCTGAATGGCATGATTGTGGCCCTATCCAGGTTCATTTCAAGATTGACCGATAGATGCCTCCCGTTCTTCAAGGCTTTAAAGCATAAAGGGGACTTCTGTTGGACATCCGAATGTCATACCGCATTTGAAGACCTCAAGGCCTACCTTCAGAAGCCCCCGATGTTAGCAAAACCTTCGATGGGAGACACATTATTCCTTTATCTAGCGGTCTCGGAGGTAGCTGTTAGCTCAGTATTGATCAAAGAAGAAGGATCCACTCAGAGAGCGGTATATTACGTAAGTAAGAGCATGAAAGAACCCGAAACACGATACCCAGCAATTGAGAAGATGGCCCTCGGCCTTATAGTGGCATCAAGGAAACTCCGACCCTACTTCCAGTCTCACCCGATCATAGTGTTGACTAATCAACCACTCCGACAAGTCCTTCAGAAACCAGAATTGTCCGGGAGACTCACCAAATGGGCAATGGAACTCAGCGAGTTTGATATTCAATTTAAACCAAGAACTGCCATAAAAGGGCAAGCGGTGGCAGACTTCATCGCCGAATATTCAAACCCCGATATCCTGAGTCTATCCGCGGAGGTAGTACCGCGATGGGAAATGTATGTAGATGGGTCCACTAACCGGCATGGCAGTGGGGCCGGAATAATCATCAAGATTCCCGATGGCAGCATAACTCAGACAGCCCTCCGGTTTGATTTCAGAGCTACGAACAATGTCACCGAATATGAGGCATTGGCTACCGGTCTGAAGATAGCATTGAACATGGGGGCAGAATTTATCACCGTCTACAGCGACTCCCAGTTGATCGTCAATCAGGTTAATGAAAACTACCAAGCCCGAGATTCCGAGATGAAATCATACCTCAAAAGAGTGAAGGAACTAATAGGGAAATTCATCCAATGCATGATCATCCGAATTTCAAGAGATCACAACTCCCAAGCCGACGCTTTAGCAAAGCTTGCCTCAACCACTGAAATGAAACTCCCGAGAACAGTTACAGTATTCCGTCTCCCGGAATCCAGTATACATGAAGACCAAGAAACCGCGGTGCTGATCCCTGACATACACACCGACACATGGATGACCCCCATAATGGACTATCTCCGTGAAGGAACCTTACCGTTCGAAAGAAACCTCGCTCAAAAAGTAAGAAGGCAAGCATCCCGTTACCTGATCATTAATGGATCACTCTACCGGCGAGGCTTCTCTCTACCCTACCTCCGATGTGTCGGTCCTCCGCAAACCAATCAGATACTTCAGGAAGTCCACAGCGGCACCTGCGGCAGCCATTCAGGCGGAAGAAACCTTGGCCACCGAATAATCCGACAGGGATACTTCTGGCCTACATTGTTCAGAGAAGCAAAAACACATGCGGAGTCATGTGATCGGTGTCAGAGAACCGGTCCTGTACCACGTCTACCGGCCGAAGCATTAACCCCCATGTCCGCACCATGGCCATTTTCAAGATTTGGAGTGGATATCATCGGACCCCTTCCTAGAGGAACATTTGACAAGAAATTCGCCGTCGTTGCAATTGATTATTTCACCAAATGGGTTGAAGCGGAGGCTTTGAAACACATCACCGAGGCAAACACAACGAATTTCATCAAGCATTCTATAATCTACAGATTCGGAGTTCCCGACACTTTAATTGCTGACCACGGGACCCAGTTTGACAACAACAAATTACGGAAGGTATGTTCGGATTTCCACATAAATCTGAAGTTTTCCTCTCCGACCCATCCTCAAAGCAATGGTCAGGTCGAAGCTGTCAACAAGACAATCAAAACCCTCCTCAAACGAAAATTGCAGTCTCGGAAGGGAGGATGGGTCGAGAAACTTCCGGAAGTTTTATGGGCTATTCGGACCACGCCACATTCGGCTACAGGCGAAACACCATACTCCCTAGCCTTCGGAACAGAGGCAGTTATACCAACCGAAACTTCTATTCCCACAAGAAGGGTCACCTCATACAATCCGGGGGACAATGATGAGGAACTCCGAGCGTGCCTCGAGGAACTGGAAGAAAAGAGAGATATGGCAAGAATAAGGACAGCTCATCACCAACTGAAAATCACCAAGTACCACGATAGCAAAGCCCGAGTTCGAAGATTTAACCCGGGCGACCTTGTACTGAAGAAAATCCTACCTTCTTCCGGTAGTCTGGGGGACAGATGGGAAGGGCGTTATATCGTAGATTCCGTGTCAATGAAGGGAGCCTACAAGTTGAAAACCGAAGATGGTACACTGTTGAAGAACCCATGGAATGCAGACCACCTGAAGAAGTACTACCAATGAACTCCGGAAATTGTAAGGAAAAGGCAATTCGGTATATAAACTTCTGGGTATGTTAATTATATAAACTCAGTTGTGTTTGCATTATCTTACACTGTCACTTTTATTAAATCTCGGAGCACAATTATCTCCAGAGGGTATTAACCCCGAGAAAAGCACCTTGAGTGCTAAAGACTCTCTAAGGGGAGCATAAAAGTCTCCAACCTCGGAGCACAATTATCTCCAGAGGGTATTAACCCCGAGAAAAGCACCTTGAGTGCCAAAGACTCTCTAAGGGGAGCATAAAAGTCTCCAACCTCGGAGTACAATTATCTCCAGAGGGTATTAACCCCAAGAAAAGCACCTTGAGTGCCAAAGACTCTATAAGGGGAGCATGAAAGTCTCCGATATCGGAGTACAATTAGCTCCGGGGAACGTTAACCCCGAGAAAAGCACCTTGAATACAAAAAACCGAGTGCTATTGTCTCAGAAGTCACGAAGATACCACAATCATTTAGAAAATATTTAACTATTAAAATGTCATCATTCAGAATTACAATACTATTTCTACGAAACTCCGAAACTCTCATACACCGAGTTAATAACGACTTCAGGTAAGCAAAGATAAAAATCGAGAGAGAAGAGTCAAAATCTGATATCATTTCAATACCGAAATTAAAGTACAGAATGCATATCATTAGTTCATTTACAAATAAAAATAAAAATAAAAATTCGGTTTAACATTAACCTTCCGAACAAATACAGATAATCAAAATCAAAATCAAAAGTTAAAAATAAAGGAAAGCAGGACTGTCAGGCTCCGATAATTATTCTTCATCGTCAGCTTTATCGGTAGGGCGGTCAGGAGCGAACCTCTCATCATCATCGGAGACTGCTTCAGGCTCATTATCCGAGAATGGCTCCTCGTGAAAACTTTCGGATAAATTTGCCACCGAAGTGGCTTCAGCCCTTTTGCGGTTCTCGGTAGCCTTCTTCACATCCCCTTCAAACGCTGAGAAGTCAAAGTCAGGGTACGAGCGAAGCAGGAGCTTCCGCACATCATTCACCGCTTTGTCGAAGATGTCCTCCTGCATTTCAGCAAACTCATCCGATGCCAGGAACATCTCGACACCGTTCTCTCCAAGCTCGCCCTTCATCCTCAGAATTGATTCGTTTGCCTTCTTTAAACGCCCCCGATAGTCGCAGAGCTTCGCCTGCTTTGTCCTGCAGAGATCTTTGGCCTTCCGGTAGGACTCAGACATCCCACTTATTAGGGACCTCTGATGTCCCACCAGCTCCTCAGACTCTCGGAGCTTGACATCTACGTCCCCCTTTTCTTTGCGGAGTCTGTCGAACCTCCGCTTAGCATCTCCGTACTTGTCTTCCATATGAAGAAGACTGGCGAAGGCCTGACATCCAAAAAACAATTAACGGAAGCATTAAGGTCAATATTACCATCCGAAATGATTTACTTTGCAAATAATTCATTGTCAAAAGAATTGAGCATTACCTGGAGAAAATGGGCTTGTCCGTGTCGGATTCTGTCGACATTCGACATCTTCCCATACCCAGAGATCTCCCCACTCCGGAGAAGATCCTGCCCATGCCTGCACAGGTACTCCACACCTGTTTCGGGATTAATGGGCTTAGTCCCGGAGCTAGACCCCAGAATGGGGGGGGGGGGGGGGGGGGGGGGGGGGGGGTTCTGAAGTAGTTGGGGGAGACACCCGTGTCCCTCAGAGCCAGACCACGGTGTGTTGACTCCGGTAAGTTACCGTCGGAGTCTATTATCTCCACATCCTCCATCTCATTCACGGGAAGTCCTCCCGCTCCCGGTACGGAGGGAATTGCGTCGGGAACCCGAGAAGGATCCCCGACAATAGCAACTGACACGGAGGGTGTCTCGCCCCGTGTCCTCTTAAGCGGAGGGACATCCTCGAGGTGTTCCTCCTCATCTACAAGAGACGGAGGAGGCCTGATCACCCTCCGCTTTTTCTTTTCTGTGGCTCTTGCTTTGTCGGCCATCCTCCCCTTGGCGGTCTCGGTGATTTTCTCTGACAAAGAAGAAGACAAATAATGAGGCATAAACTCAGAAAGTATAAATACCGAAATAACCATTAACATCAGGATCTTACTCTTCTTAGACAAAGTTTTTTCTACTTTACGTCTTCTGGCCTCCATAAGATCCACGATGATTCCTAACTCATGCAACCTTCGGTCGTCCAGAAGAAAGTCGACGTGTCTCCTATCGGGGGAAACTAGCCAGGCGTCTGAAATACGCTTCCGTTCCTCTCTGGTAAGATCCTCCGATGGTACACGCTCCCACGCAGCTGCCGAAAAAACACACTTAGCAGATAAATTAAATAAAAATAAGCAACAAATAAAGTTAAACACCGATAAATCACGGGGGATTCCAAACACCTGTGATGTTGAACACTGAGCGAACTCTCTGAGCTTTGCCACCGAGCCGCAGGTCTTTGCCCCAGTCGCCATCCGCGACAAACCAAGTCTTCTTCCACTCCTTATTTGAAGACGGCAGCCCAGTGATCAGAGGTTCGCCGTCTTGCTTATCACGAGAAGCAAGAGCCCACCAGCCATCACCCCCCGATTTATGGGAGTAGAGGCTGTAGCAGTGTCCAATCTCCGCAAATGTTGGAGACGAATACTTCATTCCCCGCCACAATGAGTACATTCCGATTATTACTCTCCAAGCATTCGGATTTAATTGGGCCGGGGCTACCCTTATTTCCCTCAATACCCTCCTAAGATACGGTTGTAACGGTAGTCTAGCCCCAATCTCCAGGAATGCAGGGTGGAAAGCTACCGATGATCCTTCCGGATTGCTAGCTCTCTCTCCCTCCCTCGGGATCCTCAGACCCACCGTTCTCGGGATTGAGAACTCTGTGGCAAATTTATGTAACTTCGCCACATCTATCCTATTCTCTTCTATATGGTTGATAGCAAACCTCGTGTGATCTATCTCATCTCTGACATCCTCCTCAGAGTTATACCCCGCGACACACCCAACAGGACCGGCCCCTGAAGTACCGGCCTGAGCATTTTGAGGCAGCTGCTGAACCTCCGGACTACCAACATCCGACTCATCTCTACCCCCGAAGACACTCCTAGTGCTACTACCCGCGGACTCTCTCCCCGACGTAGACTCCGAAGAGTCAGATCCTGAACTAGACACGTCCCTACGATTCGGAACCCCAACCTTTCTCACCATCAGGACACTTTGACTACTGCTGAAAGGCAAAGATTAAATATCGCGTTTCGGAGTCTAACCTGTTCTTTTCTACTTTTTGTCCTCTCTGCTGAAAATACCGAAGACGCTCTGATCAATTACAAAGACACAAGTGAGGAGTTTCAATCTCTACACTACTATATATAGGGGACGAAATGCGCGGGAATACGCAACGCCAGAATCGAGGCCACCGCGAAACGACACCTGTCTGCCGCCATCCATGGATTGCCACGTGCCATTCGCCGATTGCACGCCACGCCGACCAGGCGATCATAGAGATCCCATACACTAACACCGAGTCCGTTCTTGAAGGCAGATTGATCAACTCCCGCAGTCGATCACGTCCCGAGAATTTCCGACTGAGGGACTTGAGGGGGAAATGTTGGGCATGTTTATAACTACCGATACTTTGGACTCCGATATTCATTACGCATCCGATTACAACACGGAATTCATAGCCACTGTAGCGCATATCATCCGAATATTCACCCACCGTTTGCACATGAATACCGACTATATTTCGGAGGGCATTATTGTCAGACCTGACCCTTACTGAGCACATTTTGGCAGCTGTCAGCATCAGCAAATACGGTTTCGACGCGTGTCCCGAGCTGTCAGACTTGAGGCTATAAAATGCCTCATTTTTACCTTGCATGGGACTTTTGAAATTTTCTTACTTTTAACTCTGATTAATGACTGTACGCTACCAGTAAATCATTGCTGTAAATCCATTCTCATATATATATATTTCTCCGTATCGGAGGAAAGTATTCCGAAGGCTCATTTTTGCCCTCAACAATGACATTATCATAAGTGTGTTGAATGGTCTTGGTCATGAATATGTTCCAATTGTTGTGTTAGTTTCATTACAAGCAGAGTCAATGAGTTTGCGAGATGGTCAATATCTGCTCATGATGCATGAGCAGAGAATTGAACAATTAAATGCAACCTTTCAAGTTGATCTGTCAACTTCTTTGCTCAGTCTGATGCAAATAGAAGTCAACAAAGAGGATCTTTTCATGGCAGAAGAAGAGGAGGTAGAATTGGAACATGGATTGGACAAAAAGTGCATTGTTAGTTATGCCAAAAACCAAGTCATGCTGCTCTTCCATGCTACAAGAGATTTGATCGAATTAACTGACATGGAAGTCGGAATTCTAACTCTCAACAGTAGTCAGCATTCAGCAACACAAAACAATCCTTCTGTTCAACATAACACTATTAATTATCATGCTAACTTGGCACAAAATTCAACCTATTTTGCTTTTTTCACTCGAACCTGCAACTTCATATATGATGCAAGTGTGAGGGGTTTACTATCGGACCAACCTCATATCGTCAGCTTATTTTGCTTCACCTAAAGTGTTTAATGACTCTTCCATGGAGCAACAAATCATGTCACTGCGACTCAACAACTTGACACTAATTCTGTAATTCAGAGTACAAAAGCAATGACAAAATTCTCGTTGGCAATGCTAATAACTTCCATCATCTCATATTGGTTGTTCATTATATAAATACGCAACTTGTTAAGTTTATTGCTCTTAATACAATCTTACATCCAACTTCTATAACCAAGACATGGTTAGAATTTCAAAGATAACAAAAGAAAATAGAATTATAGTTGAATTTGGTGGCGATTCTAGTGTGTTTAAGTACATGAATTCGGGAAGGCTTTAATCAAAGGAAAACTCAAGGATGACTTTACGGTCTTGAGTTGCCTTAATCAAATAGTAAAGCTTTTTTTTTTCTTTTTTCCTTTTTATCGGTTTTTGTCTGAAAAATTGATAATATCCCTAATATTTATGCTGATATTTTCATATCCCAAGGATACTAATATCGATTCGGGTATAATATTATTTCCATAAAAATATCATAGACATTTTCAGATATAAGTGAACCTGTAATTTTACGTAACATCATGGATATTTTCAGAAATATCGTGGAAATATCCATAAAATATCCTATATATTTTCATCAATATAAAGTGAGAAATTTAAGATATTCACAAATCTTTTTATCAATCTTTTTGTTAAATTTTATAATTAAATAAATTATGTACTCATATAGTCACAGTTTTACCTTTTTATTTGTGTCTATGTTAATAGATTCCAAACAAACCATGTAACAATCTATAACTATAATTTATCTGTAATTTTTTTTTTACCTAGGATCTTATTATTAACTTTTATTTTTCAAACAAGATTCTTATAAGCTTTTGTTATTATTATTTTTAAATATCATATTTTTTTGTTGATTTTTTCAATAAGAATCTAATAATTACCTTTTGTCTTTTTAAAGTACATACAATCTTTCAATCAATTTTGAAACCATGAGTTTAGGGATCTCCAATTATCATTATACATAGACACACAATTAAAGGTGACCCCGGTTCGGTTTGGTTCCGGTTTCGGTTCCAAACCGCCGGTTTTGGTTTTGAGGCCACCTAAAACCGAAACCGAAACCGAAACCGAAACCGGAAAAACTGGTTTCAAACCGTCGGTTTGGCGGTTCCGGTTTCAAAACCGGCGGTTTATGTACGGTTTCGGTTTCGGTTTCGGTTTCGGTTTCGGGAGGTTTTTCAAAAAAAAAAAAAAAAGTGCCACGTGGCAACTTTTGATTGGTTGATTTTTTTTTTTTTAATAAATCGCCGGTTTCGGACGGTTTGGAGGAATCCGAAACCGGAACCGGAACCGGAACCACCGGTTTCCAAACCGACTGTTTCGGTTCCGGTTTTCGGTTCCGGTTTGGCCAATCCGGTTCCGGTTAAACCGCGGACAAAACCGACGGTTTAACCGAACCGTGGTCAGCTCTACACACAATTTCCTTTATATGAAAGGACGGTGGAAAGAAATAAAAAAGTTTACATGTGACATGTTCATGATTATATTGAAAAGTACGTGTTCAAATTGTATGTTATGGTATCTGTATTACATGAATCAAGATACTAGTTAGAACACTATGTTTGAACCACTTAAGTCTTCATATTTGTATTAAAATTTATATGACTTGTATGATGCAAACTATTAAAAACTGAAGTTTTAATGAAAGATTTTTGATTTTCATATCACTTGAATGTGCATTATATTTATATTTATAACTTATAGTTTAGGGGTGTGCGAGATCCAATCTAATCCAATAAGATCCATCATATTCGATCCAATGATCCAATCTATTGGATTGGATTGTATTTGAGGATATGATTGGGTTCTAAATTTTGAAATCCGTTAGATCATATCGGAATTTGGATTTCTATATGGAAATCCACCAATCAGTCAAAATATAAGGCATAATTAATATTGGCCATTTTATTTTGTCTTATATAGATGAATACTGAGCACATTTTTGGTGTAAATTTTTGATCAAGTCGGAGCTTGGATTTCTATGTTTAATGTTTATAATTTGTTAAGACTTTTTGAAATTTAAAACATACGAATTATGGATTGCTTTTATGTTAATTATTAATTTTCTAATTTTATTTGAAGTGCCATATTGATTAATAATTTGATTTTGTTAATTTAGGAATGTTTTAACTTTTATATATTAATAATTGCTTCATATGAATCTGATCTATTAGATTGGATCATATTAGATTTAAGTATTTTGCAATTAGATTAGATCGGATTCCACTATAAGATTGGGTCGGATAAGATTCTAATTTCTACGATCCAATCAAATCGGATTGGATGATTAGATTGGATCTTGGATCATAGCAAATTCAATAGATTCTATTCGCCGCAAACTCCTAATATAGTTGTTATATATTGAGTATTTGAAAAGAAATAAGTTTTTTTTTTTTTTGTTAAATTATTAATTATTTTAATTTTTTTAAAAGTTTCATTAATTTTTTTCATCAATATATATTGATATCGATATTTCCGTCTATATTTCCACCAAATCATATCGGTTTTTTATATATTATATAGACATAGACGTACCAAAACTTTTTCTAAATGACCTAGCTAACAACCAGCTGGAGAACATAAAAATTAGAGGTAGAAGATGGTGGACATTCCTTGTTTTTTTTTATTAGTCTCACATAAAGATTTTTTGGAACCTTTTGAGTCATGACAATCCATAATAATAATTAAAATTTTCCATTTTTAATAGATGAAATAAAAAATAAAAAATTTTATTGTTATTGTAAATTTATAACTGTTCATTTACCGTACTCGATGATCTTGTCTGCGATTCCAAAGTCCACACACAAACACATGCGCGCCGATCGTACGGACAACAGTATGACACGTGATACATCGGCGTCGCATCACAGCCACGCAAACTAGGGCATCTTACGGAGACGAAATTTTGCAGTCATAAAAACGTCGTATTGGTTCCATTTCTGTTCCACAGCCTCGTATACCAATCAGTACTGAAAAAAAGAGGAGACATATCTCGGGTTTGTGCGTGAATTTAATAAAAACCCACTTCATGTCTTGATTTCGGATGATGTTAGATTCACGCACAAACTCGTGATCTGTCTTTTCAGTTGTTCTCATTTCAGAGATTTCTAGCTCTCTGCCTCTGCAGCTTGAGCTTGGCCAAACGAGACTGGACGGCGACTTGTTCGGTTTCACTTAGGTACATGTCGTTTGTTTTGTGATTTATTTTTCTAGTCGGAGTTTGTTCATGTCAATTTTAGATTTAAATTGATTGATGATTTTACTAGGACCATGAACTTGCTGCAAAATGTCTTCAGATTTAGATTTTAATTAGATTAAAACGATTTCCTTTTACAGAATTTTCTATTGTGTTTGATTGTAAAATTGATTCATGATTTATTTATAAATGAACTTGCTGCAAAATGTCTTCAGATTTAACTCACAGATATTTAAGATCAGGATATTTATTCTTGTATGTATTTTCTATAGAATCTACAAGTTCTTGTTTGATTATAATGGATTGAAGTAGAAATAAGACATCAAGTTTGTGATGTTATTACTTGTTATCAAATGACATGTGGTCGAAAACGTGGAACAGAACAGAGATCTCGAACAGAGATTTGATAATCTTTCTAGTTATTAAAGAGAGCTATATTGAAATAAAAAATATTGCAATTTAATAAACTACTACTAACAATACATGAATAATTGGTAATAGAATGTTAAGTGCTTCAACTTGTTAATGTTCTAAAGGACTGTAGGAGCCTGCATTAGTATTCAGTGATCCAAAAGCGGCAGCCGGCTGTGCTGATTAAGGTCTAATCGGCGCTAGGCACCCTAGGCAAACGACGTCGTTTTGAGATTAATTTTAAAACCCCAAAAAACCTTTTTCTTCTTCTCTTCTCTGGTTCGCTCCAGAGTCCAGAGTCTACACTCACTCTCGAATCTCGCCTCCACAGCTCCTCCAGCCAGCAGCTCCTCATCTTGCCGCCTGACTTGCGCCTAGCACTTTTTAGACCACTGTTAGTATTCTGGCCATGAAATATATGAATTTTTCCAGTTGCTTTTTGGGTATGTTAATGTAGTAATATGTATGTAAACATCAAAATGTTAACCTAATGACCCTTTTTGGACAGTTAGTTCAGGGATCTAGATAAGTTTGTGTGACCCTAAAACAACTACCAAGAGCTGTAAGTCCAGTTTAATTTTTCTAACACTAGTAAAATTCTCAAATCAAAACCTAACACTTGTAAACCCATCTAGGATTGGATAACCGATAGCTTGTCAAAAGTTTTAGTGAGAGTTATAAGAATCGTGAGACAACAATCATAAATTATACACACTTAAGGGACTCAATTAAGAAAAACAGATTGATAAAGAACAGAACTGTCAAAAGTAGAACAGGTTGGAAAAGAACAGAACTATCATAAGTATAGATTGATATTTGTTATTTTATATACTTGATTTTCCTATTAAAAGAGCTTAAAATAAGATAAATAAGATAAAAGAAAAAGATCTCTGTTAAAAATAATCTAAAGCAAAACATTTAACTGAACCAAACACATCCAATTACTTTCAGTTCTATAGTTGGAGCATATTCTTAAATTTGTTGATAAACTTAAATGTATACCCATTACTCTGACTTCTCTCCTCTTGGTGCTCTGAAGACACCTCTTCCTGTAATGATATATCATAGTGATGACGACAATAAGCTCCGTTCACTTCGAATGCCTTCAGGAGTTTGAAGAACAATTGGTTGAGAGCGTTATCATTATTAATCTTCATCTGTGCTTTACAAATCAGAAGAATCGGATGAGCCCTCACTCGGTAATGCCCTTGAACGAGATCTTTGAAATGCATTGGAGGAAACTTAAGTGTACAAAGCATTGCCTCACAATTCAGCATGAAAACCTCTTTGTTACTCTTCTTGGATTGCCCTTCACTGAAAGTGTTGAGAAGTGACTCCTTAACATAAGGTCTCCCTTGCAAAACATGTTGAATTGAGACAAGTACTTGCAAGATGTCGGTTTGCTTCGGATTCCATCTTTGCGAAGTCTGCTTGTACCACTGATTGAAATGTGGGAGACTGGTGGGAACTTTCCCATCTCGATGGTTCGAATTCAAGTCATTAGAGTGATGGAAGATCTCCGGAGGGCGAGCCGGGTAACTGCTGGGGAAGTATATGTCAAAGAAGAAGAGTCCATGACAATAAGGGGTACCTTCCAAGCCAGCAACTGCAACTCTCATGATATCAAATCTTCCTTGGTATGTTCTAACAAAAATTGAACACGGGAGATTCTTCTCCAGAAATTCCCACTCTAGCTGCATTTTCATGGCTACTTTGCTCTCTGGATCAATACACTTTGATTTGTCGACGTAACGATGATCAAATGGGTAATAACATGAAATCTTATCAAAGTTTTTGAATTGTTTGAACCTTTTCTCAACTTCATCTTCTATCTCTTCAATCTCCCCATATAGATTTGGCTTTTCAATTTTGTTATCTTCCATGTTATTCAATTGAGTAGAGTCCATAGATTTTGAGCCTCGTTGAGAATAAAAATAATTACGAGTTTAAATCAGTTAATTAAATAATCTAAAACCAAAGAGTTAAATAGTTAATCAGTTCAGGAAAGTAAACAATCTCTTGACGGAGTTGTAATTTCACTACAACTCAAATTCTTGGGAAAGATTTCTTTGCAAAGGACACTATGATTACGCGATTAGTACAGAAACTAGAAACTAGAGTTGCGGTTGAAGTCTATTTGAGGTAATTCAGGAATGATTAAAAAAATATTACGCATCAACTTTTACACCGAAATTTTAACTGCAATCACCCTCTTTTGAATAAGGTTCGTTTGGGAAAGTTTCTTCAAATAGATCCTTTGAAGCTTTAACTTGTACACCGAATATTTTAACTGTAATAACTCTTTTGAATAAGGTTCGTTTGGGAAAGGTTTTTCAAGTTGGTTTTTTAGTAGTCGGTCTTTTGAAATAAATCTTCTACAAGCAGAACTTTTAAAGGAAAGATGTTGGTCGTTTGATTATCACTTAAAAATGAGAATTGTTATTGACAATCCAATATGTTTACACTCCATTTTAGTTTTTTGGTTTAATGATAATTTTAACTTGAATTAAAATCACTAAACAAGAGGGAAAAAAAAGTTCTAAAGATACTCCAAACAATTTATTTTAGAAAACAAGTTTTTTTTTTTTTTTTTTCCTTCTTCTTCTTCTTCTTCCACTTTTGTGTTTTATTTATTTATTTATTTTTACAAACCCTAAAATATCTTCTTCTTTTTTTTCAGAATATTTTTTTTTTCACACCATCAAACCCTCCATCATTATCATCACCGGTTATTATATATGTGTGTGTGTATATATATATATATATATATAAATTTTCCTGTTTTCCAATTCAATGGAATTTGAAATCAGTTTTTTTTTTTTTTTTTTTTCAAATACCACCCACGTTCAATCATCACTATCACTATAAAAAATTATACATATATAAAATTCTTTTTTCCAGAAAATATATTTAAAATTATATTTTACTCAACTTATAATCCAAAAGAGAAAAACAAACATTATTTTCCTATTTTCACGGTTTGATCTCCAAAACAGTTTTCTTATTGTTTCGATCTCCTCACTTTTGTTCTGTTGTATTCTATTTTATTTTTATTTGATTACTTGATATCTCTTTTTTATTTCTCGTTTTAAAATGTGTAATACTAAAATAAAATGGAGTGTTATTAGATTTTTTTTTTTTTTTTTTTTATAATGGAATGTCTTTAGATTATGAGTGCCAAAAGATAAAATGGATAATTTTGGAAAAAAAATGAAGTGTCTTCATAATTTTTTTTTTTTTTTAAATTTAAATTTTTAGAATTGAGTGTCTTTAAAAATTAAGTTTAAAAAGAAAAACATTGGATTGCAAGACAAAATTCTCTTTAAAAAGCTCAGCTATTTTAGATGATTACCCAAATACTTAAAAAAAAAATGATAGGGCTATAATAGATACTTTAGTGTTATTAAAAAAGCTCAACAAGGTATACTTACAAAAGCTTTTAATTTGAGCTTTTTCTAGTAGATGTAAAACAATTTTTTTAATCATTTAAAAGCTCTATTGAATGGCAGCCAAATGACACCAATGTTTTTGAAAAGAGTTTATTATTATTATTATTATTATTATTATTATTTTATTTTTTTTAATTAAAAAAGCTCTTCCAAACGGATACTAAAAACTTGAATCGTAAAAGATCCAATTCAATCCAACAATATTCATGATTGGATTTGAGTTTTTGATTGGATCCAAATTTTGAAATTCTATTGGATTGGGTGTATAATGTATTTCCGTATAAAAATCTGCTAAATCCCAATTAAGTGATTAACAATTCAGCCCAAATATATAACTCAATCCAACGATATTCATGATTGGATTTGAGTTTTTGATTGGATCCAATTTTTGAAATTCTATTGGATTGGGTCATATAATGTATTTCCGTATAAAAATCTGCTAAATCCCAATTAAGTGATTAACAATTCAGCCCAAATATATAACTCAATTAGAAGAGATGAAGTTAGTCAGGTGGTAAATCCTTCATACTTACACCATGAGGTTTTTGGTTCGAGTCCTTCCCCTCCCCGAAAAACCCCGAATTTATGTAATAGTGTAATACTTAACAAAAAAATATATATATATATATATAACTCAATTAGGTGTAATATAATTTTATCATACATTTAGTTATTATTGTTACTTATCTTGAACTTTTTTTTATAAATAATTTCACTTAATAATTAGTTAGTTCTTTCTTTTGTAAAATTGTCGGGCTTTGTTAAATTTTAAGTTTTCACTAGATAACTATTGAACCATTACGATTGCCTCAATTGTAAATGAAATCATTATCTCTTTGTTGGTTTTGTTTTTAAATTTGTTTTATGTTATGATTGATGATTATATATCCGACATTGACAATTATATATTTAATTTGATAAAATATTAGGATAATATTATTGGGACAAGTTTGTACTACAATAATTATTTTGTTTATTAAGAATAATTAAAGTTCTTTTACAATTGGATTTACGTTTTTAACAATTGGATCCAAATTACAATTTTACTGAAATTGTCTTATTTGACTCAAGAATTGGGGTGTATTGATAAAACTAGTGGGGTGTTAATAACACCATTGAAACCTGATTTTGGACTATATATAAATTAAAGAAAAGGTATTTTTGGTATTAAGTGGGATTTATTTACAAAGAGAGCTTCTTTTAACAATCCAATTGTATTTTTGGTACAATTTTTAAGAGTGTATTTTTGCTCACCCACACTAACTAGGGTGAACCATTACCACCCACTCCAGGTGTTGACACGTGTCCCAAACTTTGAGTTAACTTTGGGTCAACTTTGGACTTTAAGTTAAGTTTGGGACACGTTCATTTCTAACCATTACCACCTGGAGTGGGTGGTAATGGTTCACCCTAGTTAGTGTGGGTGAACAAAAATGCTCTCATTTTTAAAGACTGCCATTATCGTCACTCATTCATTTATTTAAAAAAAAGAGACAAGTTCATTTCTAACCATTTAGAATATTGAGTAATCATTTATAACCTACTTTCAAATTTTAATTGTTTATAGCCTACTTTTTATGCTATTACCGTAATGCCCCTATATAAAAGCCCCCATCTAAAAAAAAATCTTCTCTCCACTCTTCTTCTCTTCCACGACCTCCCTTCTTCTCCTCTTTCCTTCTTTCTCTTCTTCTTCCATTTTTAACTTCAAAAAAACTTTGATTCCGACTTTTACAAAATCAATTGGAAGGGAAGTTTTATTTCGACTTTGATTCCGACTCTTCCGATTTGAGGGAGATTGCTTAGGGAAGTTTTTTGAGAAAATCAATTGGATTAGCTCTTGAAGTGGTTAATGTGTGTAAAATCTTTAAGTTTTTGCATTATTTTTTATAATTATAGTTTATATAAACATGGGTTTTGTGTTATTGTAAAAATTTGGGTTGGATTTGGTAAGATCCATGAATTTTTCATGGAATTGGAAGTTTCCAGAAGGTTTCACGAAATGTTGGAAAAACCCAAAGGTTTCACGAAATTTTGGAAAAACTCAAAGGTTTCACGAAATTTTGAAAACGTGAAACCTTTGGGTTTTTCCAAAATTTTGTGAAACCTTTGGTTTTTTTTTTTTTTTTTTTAATTTCGTGAAACCTTTGGATTTTTCCAAAATTTCGTGAAACCTTCTGAAATTTTCTAAAATTTCGTGAAACTCTCTAGAAATTTCCGATTTCGTGAAAAATTCATGAATCTTGCCAAATCCACCCTAAATTTTTACAATAACACAACTAGAACCAAGTTTACTTGATGATCTCAGTTTCCAGGACAAAATATTTTGTAAAAGTCGGAATCAAAGCTTTGTTGAAGTTGAAAATGGAAGAAGAAGAGAAAGAAGGAAAGAGGAGAAGAACATGTCTCGTGGAAGAGAAGATGAATAAAAGAAAAAATAAATTATGTTAGTGGGGGTATTTGTGTAATTTTAGCTAGGGATTGAAAGAATTTATTACAAAATGGTTATAAATAATTAAATAAATTATGTTAGTGGGGGTGTTTGTGTAATTTTAGCTAGGGATTGAAAGAATTTATTACAAAATGGTTATAAATAATTAAAATATGAATCAAAGCTAAAAACAATTTTCCAATAATCTATTTGGCTATAAACAGCAATTTTAACTTAAAAAATTGGACCCGGCCCGGCACGGTAATGGTATGTGAAATGTATGTTTGGTAATGGTGCTTCCATGCATGATGGATGAGGCAGCAAGACAATAACAACATCACACGGTCATTTTAACAGAATTTTCGAGTCAAAACTTATAGTTATTAGTTAGTTAAATAGCAGTTGGTTGTCTAAAATATGACTTTTCACTTTTCTCCAAATTGTGTTTCTATTGGGCCGACCAAAAAGACCCTCGTATATTTTTATATGTTTCTGATAAAAAAAATGCACCAACGCGTCTTCAGAAACCGAAAACACTCGTCACTCTTTGACACTTTCACTTGGATTTTTTTTTTTGTTAATCTGGAGAAAGGGGTCTCTGTTTTCCAGATACAACCCGACACATTTTGTGGGTTTATCCAAATTCTTTGATATGACAATCCATATATACCTTCATCGTGGAGAAACCTGACTAGTGGATACAAAATTAAATTATGGATTATTGTGATCCTTTGAAAGTGAATTGTCAGATTGTGTGCTGAGTCTTGAGACTAGAGTGGTTTTAAATGTCTTTGACCATTTGGTGCCGGATGTTTCTGGTGTGAGACCCTGGCTTGTGTCGGTTGTCTATGTCGGACATGTGGCGCCACATGTCTATGTCAAACATGTGGCACCACATGCTTGAGTCCACTCTTAACACTTGACTGGTAGTTAGAACTATAAATTCTGACATCGAAAGAGTGGTTCAGGGGTTTTATAGGATCTGTTAAGATCAAACAGTATATATACGGTTGGATATCTAATCATATAATTTTTTTTTTTTTTTACTCACATAACACCGAGAAGAAAATACATTTGTGCGGCTGGACTCGAAACCTAACCACTAACGTGTACGCTACCATCTCAGCTAAGAAACTGTTGTTATCTTAATTCATTTTATTTAATCTCTTATTGGTAGAAGTAGGAAGCAATTAGAACAACTTTTTTCATGGTTTTAATACTCTATTCGATCTTTTGTTTCTTTCTTTCGGTCGTTTTCCTTATTATTTATTTAATAATAATTCAAACAAAGTTGAATATCGTCACTTTTTTTCTATTAAAAATTTAAATAAGCAGCTAATTAATCCTGTATTTTAAAGTAATATTTCATATTCAAATATATTCAAATTACGACAGTATAGAAATTAACAGACAAGTCACTCCTTGATTTCAGTTGATTTTGTAAATTATTTACAAAAGAAAGAAGGGCAACTCCACCAAAAACAAGTGTAAAAATCAAGTCCTATAAAAGACACTAACCCAACTCTCCAAAATGAAAAATTTGGTGTAGCTACGGTGATTCAACAAACTTGGCTACACCAAATCTATGTTTTTTTAAAAAAAATTGTAAATGTCACATTGTTTATTTTAATTTTTAAAAGTTATTAATTTAACCCATTCATATTTAATTATAATAATATATATTCTAAAACAATATACAGTTGGAAAGCTCTCGTTCAGATTTTTAAAATGACACAAATATTGATATATATATATATAATTTAATTAATGTACTTATTAATTATACATTTAACTAATTTAAAATTTTATAATAATTTAAAGATTGATTAGAAGAATACTCTTTCAAGATGCTGTTTTGGTGTAATATTTGGTACGGAATATTGAAAAAATATTTGGTAAAAATGTATTCACCTAAAATGCTCTTTCAACATTAAATTGATCTAAATTTTAGTGTTAGATGTTGAGATGCTTTGAAGCAATCAAATCTAGATGTCGGGTCTTTGGAAAAAAAAGAAAAGTCTCTCCTCTGTGGTTTCTCTCTATAGAGCGAGTGTGAAGTTTTTCAAACCTAGTTTTTTCTTCTTAGTTTTACTCTTGCCATGGGTTCCGAGGAAATTGCAAATCTTTGTGCAAACCTATCATTGAGGAAGAAGGAAGGGCCTGTCCTTCGTTTACGTGAAGGTTTGAAGTTGGCCGGAGTGCAAAGGGTCGCCCTGAGTCTTGTAGGAAAGGGGTTAACTAATAAAATGGTCAACAATAATGTGTTCATTGGCGTAATGAAAAAGATCTGGCAGGTGAAGCAGGGAGTGGAAATAGAGATAGTTTCCTGTAACATTTTCAAGTTCCAATTCAAATGTGTAGAGGATCGACGTCGGATTATGGCAGGGGGTCCTTGGACTTTCGATGGTGCGCTAATTGTGTTGGAGGAACCGTCTGGTAAGGGAGACACTAAAAATATAAGTTTTAGGTTTTCTAAATTTTGGATCCAGATTCATCGGGTCCCTTTATTGTGTATGTCAAAGGAGATTGGTCATTTTCTAGGTTGTATGGTGGGTGTGGTCAAGGAGGTTGACATGGGAATCTCCGGGGAATGCTCAGGGTGACTTTCTAAGGGTGCGAGTGTTCGTAGACATTACAAAACCTCTTCGACGATGTTTGAGGGTTGACATGATAGGAGATGGTGAGGAGACTGTTATGATTCTACGGTACAAGAGACTTCCAAATCATTGTTTTAGATGTGGTCGTTTAGGACACTCGACGACCGAATGTTTGGAAGCCCCAGTTTTGTCTTCTACCACTAGTATGGAAGAACTGCTTTTTGGTGTAACTGCCTTTTGGTGTCTTGCTTTGTACATCTGTGCTGGACAAACAATGGCAACGTAGAAGCAATTTCAAACCTTCATATCCGATAAGGAAGCCAAGGGATGGTGGAAGAGCAATGGAGGGGCATCTACGACCATCGGTTTCAAAATCCTTGACCATTATTAGAAAGGAACCAGATGGAGTAAATGCGAATGACTGTTTTGGAAAATTAGTTAATGAGAATGATTTGTGCAATAATAAGAATGATTGTCGGGATGGTTTTAATGAGAAGGCAATAAAGGCTGATGGATTTATTTTTCAAAGTCAGCGCCTTGATATGGGTGAATGAGAGGTTAATGAATGTGGGCCAGCTTCAAATGTTGATAAGCCCAAGTGGAAAGGGAAAGGGAAGGCAACATCTTGGGCCTCTAATAAGACTCCTAGTGGGAGATTGAAACAAAATGTTATCACTGGAAATAGCACAATGGGTTTAATAGAAGGAGATATTGGGTCTGGACGGGACGGTCTAGAATTGAATAAATTGGGAGAAAAGTCAAATGCAAGAATGCTTTCAGGAGAGAATGAGGGAAAAACAATTAAGGGATATCTACGATGGAAACGAAGAGTGAGGGGTGAAACACAAACGTTGGTGCAGGTGGTGGCCGGTGAGAAGATTTTAGGGAAACGACATTAAAGCAACGATGGAGGGGCAGAGCAAGTTGAAGCTGATGATGGGTCTAAAAGGTACAAATTTATTACTGAAGGGGAGACATATGGCTCTCAGATATCGGTGGCTAGGGACAGCCCGATTGACCAGACGCAATGATGATACTATCTTGGAACGCTCGGGGGATGGGAAGCCCTCGAGCAATTCGTGCCTTGCAGCTTTTGGTGTGGGAGCAGAAGCCTTCTATTGTATTTTTATTAGAAACTAAAGGTGAGTGTAAGCTGATGGAAATGGTGAGGATCAAATTGGGTTTTTCAAGCAACTTGGTGGTAAATGTAATTGGTCGTAGTGGAGGATTATGTATGTTATGGGCGAGTAATGTGGATGTGGATTTGCTATCTTACTCTAATTACCATATTGATGTGAAGGTGAATTTCAATTCACACAAAATTTGGAGATTAATTGGAATTCACCGATTTTTATGGGGACCTGGACTCGGGACAGAGACGACATTACTGGAGCCTTCTGAAACGACTTCATGGTATGTCTAGTTTACCATGGCTTTGTTTAGAAGACTTTAATGAAATAGTTGTTGGGGACGAAAAATTGGGAGGATTAGAATGACCGAGAAGGTTGATGGAAGATTTTAGAGAGATTCTGGATTTTCATGGTTTGGAGGATTTAGGATTTCCGAGACCGGCATATACTTGGTGTAATAAACGTACTGGAAAAGCAATGATTCAGGAACGACTTGACAGAGGGGTTAGTTGCTTTAATTGGAAAATGTTGTTTCCAAGATCTTATGTTAAGCATTTGGATTTTCTGGGATTGAATCATAGGCCAATAGTGGTTGAGGTCCTGGATGCTGAAGGTATAGAAATTAAGAGGAGAAAACGGGATCGGCGTTTTCATTTTGAAAGTTGTTGGGTAGAGGAAGACTGTCATGATTTAATTAGATGCTCCTGGCATCCTTCTAGAGGTGGTGGTGTGGTAGACAATGTAGCTTCCGCAATTAAAAATTGCACAATGAAACTTTTGAGTAGAAACACTAGGAAAAGAATGGATATGAGGAAAACCATAGTAGAAACTCTAAGACGAGTTGCATCGAGTTATGGACCCGATTCAACCAGATTCCTGGCAACATATTCAAAATGTGGAAGCAAAATTGGACAACTTACTAGAAATATTGGCATTAGAGATCAAGAGTGAATTGATTAAAAAAGGGTGATCACAACACCAAGTTTTTCCTTTGGAAGGCATCCTCACGAAAAGCTAGAACTATGATTCAGGGATTGGAGCTTGGTGTGTGGACAGAGTTGCAATGGAGCGTGTTGTAGTTGATTACTTCTCAAATATTTTCAAGTCAGATGAACATGATTCCACAGCTGTTAATCAGGTACTGGGGTGTGTTGAACCGAAATTGTCGACAGTTTCAAGTGGTTTTCTAGATGGCCTTTTCACCGTGGATGAGGTTAGGCGGGCGATTTTTGATATGGCTCCGGGAAAATCTCCTGGTGTAAATGGGCTGCTAGCATTTTTCTATCAAAGATACTGGGAAATTGTGGGGGGTTTAGTAACAGAAGCATGTCTAAAATTTTTAAATAAGGGTTAGTCCATTGCTGCATTAAACCATACTGTGGTGTGTCTTATTCCAAAGGTTAAAGTTGTAGAACATGTCCAAGATATCCGGCCTATTAGTCTTTGCATGGTGATGTACAAGATTGTGGCGAAGTGTTTGGCGAATAGACTCAAGCACGTGATTGGTGAAGTTATTTCAGAAGAACAGAGCCCCTTTATCCCGGAAAGGCTTATCACGGATAATGCCATTATTGGGTTTGAGTGTCTACATGCCCTTAGAACAAGGTCGGTGAGTTCGGGTGCTATGACCTTAAAATTAGACATGTCAAATGTGTATGATCGAGTAGAATGAAATTTATTGGCTCAGATTATGAGAAAGCTAAAATTCTCTAAAGCTTAGATTAAACGTATTATGTGCTGTGTTACTACAGTTTCCTTTTCGTTATTGATTAACGGGTCAGTGTGCGGTTCAGTTGTCCCTTCGCGCGGCCTAAGACAAGGTGTCCCACTATCCCCGTACCTTTACTTAATGGTTACTGAAGGTTTATCTAGCTTGATAAAAAATGCCATGGTGAGAGGGGAAGTTACGGGATACAAGTGTAGCAACACAAGGCCGGTTGTTTCACACCTTTTTTTTTTTGCAGATGATAGTCTTCTTTTTTCGAAAGCTTCGGATGAGGAGTATCTTGTTATACGAAGGCTTCTAGATGTTTATTCACAGGCTTCCGAACAGTGTGTGAATTTTGAAAAATCTAGCATGTGTTTTAGTAAATCAGTTACGTGTGTAGAGGGCGATTGGTTGGCAGCTCTGGTTGGTGTCCGTAGAGTAGGTTGCCATGAAAAGTATCTGGGCCTTCCAAGCTTCATGTCTAGAAACAAACGGGCAGTGTTTAATGGCATTAAAGATAAAATTTGGAACAAGTTAAAGGGTTAGAGGTGTAAACTGTTATTAGCTGCGGGTAAAGAAGTTCTTTTGAAAGCTGTTATGCAAGCGATCCCGACCTATTCGATGAACTTCTTTATTTTACGGAAGACACTTATCAAGGAGATCCATGGTTTGTGTAACCGGTTTTGGTGGGGAGGAACAGAGGAGAATCGAAAATTACACTAGGCAACTTGGAAGAAATTATACAAAAGTAAAGATGACGGTGGTATGGGCTTCAAAGATTTACGTATCTTCAATCAAGCTTTATTAGCTTAGCAAGGATGGTGTTTGCTTGTTAGTCCAGGATCGCTAGCTGCCAGAGTTCTTAAAGGCCGATATTTCCCAACAACTACATTTCTGAAGGTAGAGGAGTTTGGTAGTAGTTCTTACATTTGGAAGGGAATTATCTAGGGTCGAAGATTATTAGAGAATGGCCAGTGTTGGCGTGTAGGGTCTGGTTCATCCTTATTGATCTATAATGATAAATGGATTCCTAGGCCATCCTATTTCAAAATACTTTCTCCTCAGGCTAAAGAGAACTTGTATCTGGTAAGCCAATTAAAGAATAGCTCCGGTAGTTGGAATGTATCTCTGATTAATGAGGTCTTTATGAGAGAAGATGCATAAACTATTCTTTCCATCCCAATCAGTAATGTTCCATGCGATGACACTCCTTGCTGGCATTACTTAAATGATAGGAGTTTTTCTGTTAAGAGTGGGTATAAGTTAAGGATGTTGTGTGCTGAGGCTCCGAGCTCTTCTGGTCTTCAGCTCGAGGAGTCGTGGTGGAAGAATATTTGACGTATTAAAGTCCCACCGAAGGTGAAAATTTTCCTTTGGAAAGCAAGTAAAAATTATATCCCAACCATGGTGAACCTTGCAAATAGGAAAATTGATGTCAGCGGAATCTGTCCTTTATGTGATAAGTTTTATGAAACCATGGCTCATGCTATATGGGGATGTTCTAGATTGAAGAATCTTCGTAATTCCTACAAGTTTATGCAAGGTATTCGATGTGATGTATCGGTAAGTTTATTGGATTTCTTCCAATCTTGTTTCGTCTCCATTCTTGAGAAGGAAATGGCCATTTTGTGTGTGATGTGGTGAAGACTGTGGTATTTACGGAACCAGTATGTTCATGGGAATTTAGTGCTTAATACGAACTCGGTTTTGGCATGGTCTGAGGATTTCATAGCAAGTTTTTAAACTGCAAGTGCTACTGCGGTTGTGCCCAAAAATGGCCTTGTTGCAAGGGTTGTTTTGTGGAAACCCCCTTTAGAGAGAGTATACAAAGTTAACTCTGACGCTGTCATACACAATGATGAACTGGGTGTGGGGATTGGCCTGGTGGTACATGACTTCCAGGGGTTGGTAATGGTTTCAAGTGCCAAACGTACTTGTGCTAGGTACAGTCCAATGGTAGCTGAAGCTGTTGCTGTTTTAAGAGGAATTAATTTGGCCATTGAGACGGGTTTGACGCCGTTTGTAGTTGAGACTGATGCTTTGGCTGTGGTGAACTTGATCCAAGGTGGTAAGGCTCCCCTGGCTGATATTGGTTTGATCATTGTGGAAATTCTACATAAGCTTAATTCTAATGTTGGGGGGGAATGTTGTGTATGTTTATAGAAAAGCAAATTATGTTGCTCACTACCTTTCAAAATTGGCTTTATCTATGGTAAATGATCAATTTTGGATGGAGGACTACCCTCCGTGTGTGGAGAGGTATATCTCGGATGAGGTTTGTGTTCGTTGAGGTTTTAATAACAGTTTCATTCTTTTTTTAAAAAATAAAAATAAAATCTAGATGTCGTGTTGTCGTTTGTGGGTTTGATTCAAATTTCTAATAAAAAAGTATAACATCATCCTGTGGAACTTAACGGTATCAACCGTTAAAGGAGTTTTTATTTTTTGAAGAGCCGTTAAAGGAGTTATAGAATAAACTCGCTGAGCAAATAAGTCAAAAGTTTATTATATAACAAAACAAAAGCACTTGTAACTAAAAGGAAACAGAAGCTCAATCGAGCAAGATTGATAATTGTTATTATATATATACAGTAGAACTCCTGTAAATTAATCTCCTATAAATTAATATCCTCTCTAAATTAATAAAAAATCTCGGTCCCAACTCGGGCCAGTGTAAAAAATTAATAAACCCCTCTATCGTGATAATTAATAATTTCTTTTTGAAACCTAGTGTAAAATTTATGTCCCGATTGTCGCATAAATTAATAATTTCATAAAAGTACAAAATATATTATAAATTATTCAAGAACTAGAAAAGTATTTCAAGATGCTAGTTTGCACTAGGTCACTATGTTTGATATTTTTGACTTCATCTTTCATCTTTTTAATTATACACAAGAAGCTATTATCATCATCTTCTTTTTGTAGTCAAAAGGTTTCAATTAAATTTAGCATTCCAACAACGTAACCTTACTTGTAGAGATTTTAGGTACCTTATGACTATCGTCGTTTTTATCTATCTCAGCCACATCATCATTATTCTGTCTTGTGATATCATTGATAATAACCTCTTCAGTTGGAGTGTAACAAACTTCTTCAAATTTGGTGGTAGATAGTACACTGCGATGTTCCTGAGTTGAATGTAATTATGTAGCTCTATAAGTGGTACATGAGCAGTGTATTTGTCAAGAAGAAGCAAACCTTTCGATTTGCTATGGGTAGTGCCATTGCGATTAGGAATCTTAAAAAAAGGAACTTCTTATGAAGAAGAAAACTGACTAAACAAGGAATCCCAAAAATGAACCTTCCTTAAACAAGAAAACCGACTTCTATACGTTTTTTTTAAAGACAAAATAACACTTTACAAGGTCAAACCCTTCAAATTAATAACCCCTCTAAATTAATACTCAAGGAATTAATACTCAAGGTAGGTCCCAAGAATATTAATTTAGAGGGGTTCTACTGTATATATGTATATATATATATATATAATTTCCTGTTTTCCGTTCAATGAAATTTGAAATCAGTTTTTTTTTTTCTCAAATACCACCTATGCTCAATAATCACTGTCACTATAAAAAATATATAAAAAATTCTTTTTTCCAGAAAATATATTTTAAATTATATTTTACTCAACTTAAAATCCATAAGAGAAAAACAAATATTATTTTCCTATTTTCAAGGTTTGATCTCCAAAATAGTTTTCTTATTGTTTTGATCTTCTCACTTTTGTTCTGTTTTATTTTTATTTGATTACTTGACATCTCTTTTCCATATCCCATTTCTAAATGTGTAATATTAAAATAAAATGGAGTTTTTTTTTTTTTAAAAAAAAAAAAATGAAATGTCTTTAGATTATGAGTGACAACAGATCAAATGGATAATTTTGGAAAAAATGAAGTGTCTTCTTAATTTTTTTTTTTTTTAAATTTAAATTTTTTAGAATTGAGTGTCTTTAGAAATGAAGTTTCAAAAAGAAAAATATTGGATAGCAAGACGAAATTCTCTTTAAAAAGCTCAGCTCTTTTAAATGATTACCCAAATACTTTTATTATAATAATAATAATAATAATAATAATGATAGGGTTATCATAGACACTTTAGTGTTATTAAAAAAGCTTAAAAAGGTATACTTAGAAAAGCTTTAAATTCGAGCTTTTTCCGATAGACGTAAAACAACTTTTTTAATCATCCGAAAACTCTACTGAGTGAAAACCAAATGACACCAATTTTTTTTTTTAAAGATTTTTTTTTTTTTTTTAAAGCTCTTTTAGCTAACAGAGAAGCTATTCCAAACGGACACTAAAAACTTGAGTCTGTACAAGATCCAATTCAATCCAACAATATTCATGATTGGATTTGAGTTTTTGATTGGATCCAAATTTTGAAATCCTATTGGATTGGGTCATATAATGTATTTCCGTATAAAAATATGTTAAACCCCAATTAAGTGATTAACAATTCAGCCCAAAATATAACTCAATTATATGAGATGAGGTTGGTCTGGTGGTAAATCTCTCACACCTATACCACGAGGTTTTTTGTTGGAATCCTTCCCCTACCCGAAAAACCCTAAATTTATGTAATAGTGTAATACTTAAAATATATATATATATATAACTCAATTAGGTGTAATATAATTTTATCATACATTTAGTTATTATTGTTACTTATCTTGAACTTTTTTTATAAATAATTTCACTTAATAATTAGTTAGTTCTTTCTTTTGTAAAATTGTCGGGCTTTGTTTTTAAGTTTTCACTAGATAACTATTGAACCATTACGATTGCCTCAATTGTAAATGAAATCATTATCTCTTTGTTGGTTTTGTTTTTAAATTTGTTTTATGTTATGATTGATGATTATTTATCCGACATTGACAATTATATATTTAATTTAATAAAATATTAGGATAATATTATTGGGACAAGTTTGTACTACAATAATTATTTTGTTTATTTTAATTTTTATATATTAAGAATAATTAAAGTTCTTTTCCAATTGGATTTAAGTTTTTAACAAGTAGATCAGAATGAGTTGGATCCAAATTACAATTTTACTGGAATTGTCTAATTTGACTCAAGAATTGGGGTGTATTGATAAAACTAATGGGGTGTTAATAACACCATTGAAACCTGATTTTGGACTATGTATAAATTAAAGAAAGGTTATTTTTGATATGAAATGGAATTTATTTACAAATTAAAGATTTTTTAAAGAGGACTTCTTTAGACTATCTAATATTTTCTTTATACACTTTTTTTCTAAAAATACTACATTCTCAAAATTTAAAATTTTAAAAATTCTAAAGACAATTCATTTTGTTACAAAATTATCCCTTTTTGTCTTTTTTGAACTAAATTATGAAAAAAAAAAAAGAAATTATCTATCCTAAATAATTAGATTAATTATTACATATTAGATACTCTCTCATAAATTTTTAAATACTCTCTTTCCTCTAATATATATCTCTATTATTTCTCAAGTAAGACTAACAATTAAGGGGAAAAAAAAAACTTACTAATAAGCTTGATTTGTAGGAATCATATGTATGTATATATTTAAAAAAATATACATACATTGTTTTTTTTTTTTTTTTTTTTTAAATCAAAATATGAAAATGTTTTTTGTTACTTTTGTAGGTATGTGATTGCCAAGAGAACTTTAATTTTTACATTAGTCTTATAAATTCTAAGTTTAATCGAATGTAGTTGAAACAATTAAAGCTTTTTTTTAAAAAAAAAAAAAATTTTGAAAAATGGACAGAGATTAATTAGGAGAGAGTGTTTAATATGGTAATCACAATTTTAGGAGAGAGAGTTTAATACATAATATTTAACTGATTTAGGAGAGAGATTTTCTTTATAATAATTTAATTAGTTTGGAGTGTCTTTAAATTTTTTTTGTCTTGTTTAGTAATTTTAATTTATGTTAAAATTGTTAGTAATAAAAAAAAGGGATAATATCACTTTAGTCCCTACTGTTTACCCTATTATCCATTTGGGTCCTCATCGTTTCAGTATTGGCTATACAGGTCCCCGTCGTTTCAATTAATCCATATTTTAGCCCCTACCGTCCAATTCCGTCAGGGTTTCTCAGAATTCTATCAGGTCAACGAGGGTAAGACGGTAATTCAAGTCAGAGTTTCTAGAAACATGTCTAATGAAAGGGCATAATGGTAGTTTTGAAATTAATTAAAAAAAATGAAAAAAATAAAAATAAAACTAATTAAATATTAACAACCTTAAAAAATTAAAAACGATATTAAACTAATTAAAAACAATAATAAAAATCTTTCTCTCTCTCAACTCTCTCACGCATTCATCATCAACACCAAACCCTAATAAAAAAATTAAAAAACTAAAAAAAATAAGAATTAAAATAAGAATATTACAAAAATTAAAAATTAAAAAATTCAATCCATCCATCAGACTACCAAAACGAGCAACACCATCAAACCACTCCTCCCACATCTCATTTTCAACAACACAAATTCAATCAACAAAACTCCTAAAGTAATAAAACAAAAATTCAACCTAAGCTAAAACACCCAAATCTTATCTCTTCTTTTTCATAAAAAAAATCCTCATCTCTTTCCTTCAATCTGGTCAAATTTGACGAGCCAGAGCAGGAGAAGACTTCATTCTTCAAACCTCGATGGATCCCGTCGTGTTGCAGCAACAGTGAGTTGCCCAAATCTCACTCTTCTTTCTCTTCGCTGCCTTTTTTCTTTCTCTTCTTTGTTTCTATTCTTCTCCTTCTCTCTTTCGACAGTTTGTGGTCGGTTTGTGGTTTGTTGTGTGGTGGTAGGTGATTTCCGGGCTGATTTTAAGGTTTGATTGGGGGTGATCGGGTTGATTTTGATTAGGGTTTTCAATTGGGGGTGGTGGCTGGGTTGTTGTGTGGTGCCAATGGTTGTGGGTGTTTAGGGTTTGGTGGGTAGTGGCTGGATTTTGGGGGTGGTGGGAGGGGTTTCTAGGTTTGTTTTGGCGGTGGCTATGGAGGTTTCTGGGTTTGAAAGGGTGACGGCTGGGGGTTTCTGGGTTGTGCGGCAGCGATGGAGTTGGGTTGGTCGGTGATGGGTGGTGGTGATCATGGAGATCGAAGAAATAGAAAGATAGAGATTGGTGTTGGATCTGTGTTGATAATGATGGTGGGTTTGGCTGAATGGTGGTGGTTGTGCGATGGTGATGGTGGTGGTAGTGTTGATGTTGAAGATATTGCTGGGTGCCTGGGCTTGACTGAATGTGGTTTAAATTTTAATTTCTTTTAAATTGTCTTTATTATTATTTTTTGTTAATATTTTTATTTATTTATTTTATTATTTTAAATCGTTTAAATATTTATTAGAAGGGTAATATTGTCCTTACAAAAAACTCAGCCATTATTAAGGGCATAACGGTCATTTGGCCATCTGACCATGTCAGGTGGTCTGATTTTAACAGAAAACGTTACAGAAGGACTAAACAGGCCAATAATGAAACGACGAGGACCCAAATGGATAATAGGGTAAACAGTAGGGACTAAAATGATATTATCCCTAAAAAAATATTAAATTGAAGTGTGGATAGATAATTTATGGATTGTAAGGAGAAAGTTTCTTTTTTTAAATTTTTGATAAGTATAATGACAAAATGAGTGTAGATACAATTTTTAAAGTCCGCTATTATCATCACTCATTTATCTATTTTAAAAAACTTGGATCTGGCCGGCACGGTAGGATAAGGTGGGTTAAACACTTAAACCAAGTGGCTAGATAATGGTATGTGAAATGTATGTATGGTAATGGCGCTTCCATGCATGATGGATGAAGCAGCAAGACCATAACATCATCAAACGGTCATTTTAATAGAATTCTCGAGTCAAAACTTAGTACAAACTAATAACTCATATAGTTATTAGTTAGTTAAATAGCAGTTGGTTATCTAACATTGACTTTTCACTTTTCTCCAAATTGAGTTTCTATTGGGCCGACCAAAAAGACACTCATATGTTTCTATATGTTTCTGATAAAAAAAATGCACCAACGCGTCTTCAAAAACCGAAAACACTCGTCACTCTTTGACACTTTCACTTGGATTTTTTTTTTTGGTTAATCTGGAGAAAGGGGTGTCTGTTTTCCAGATACAAACCGACACATTTTGTGGGTTTATCCAAATTCTTTGATATGACAGTCCATATATACCTTCTTTGTGAAGAAACCGGACTAGTGGATACAAAATTAAATTATGGTTTATTGTGACCCTTTGAAATTGAATTGTCAGATTGTGTGTTGAGACTTGAGTGGTTTGAAATGTCTTTGACCATTTGGTGCTGGATATTTCTGGTGGGATAATGCTTGGGTACTGACCAGTCAGTACCCAATGTGCTGACCACACCACTCATTACTTGCCACGTAACCTAAGACAAGGAAAAAAATGGAAAAAGCAAAAGAGTTTTACCACATGGCAACACCTCATTAGGTGGTTTGGTGTGGTCAGTATGGCTTGGATACTAACTGATCAGTACCCAAGCAATTTCCTTTCTGGTGTGAGACCCCGGCTTGTGTTAGTTGTCTATGTCGGCCGTGTGGCGCCACATGCCTATGTCAGACATGTGGCACCACATGCTTGAGTCCACTCTTAACACTTGGCCCGTAGTTAGACCTATAAATTCTGACATCGAAAGGGTGGTTTAGGGGTTTGACAGGATTTATTGAGATCAAACGGTATATATACGGTTAGATATATACTCATATAATTAAAAATATTACTCACATAACACTAAGAAGAAAATACATATATGAGGCTGGACACGAAATCCAACCACTAACGTGTATACTACCATCTCGATTAAGAAATTAATTATAAATTAAAGTATTCATTAAGTCATTGTTATTATCTTAATTCATTTTATTTAATCTCTTATCGGTAGAAGTAGGAAGCACTTAGAACCACTTTTTTCATGGTTTTAATTCTCTATTCGATCTTTTGTTTCTTTCTTTCAGTCAAACTCCTTTTTATTTATTTATTGATAATTCAAAAAAAAATTAAATAGTATCTCTTTTTTTTTTTCCTTTTAAAAATTAAGTAAACCGCTAATTAAGAGAACCATTTTACTCACCCCTTTGAAGGAAGGTAACCATTACTTCCCTCCTAAATGGATGACATGTGTCTATGGATGGGGTAAATTTATCCAAACATAGTTATCTTTTGGACAAATTTACCCCTCACTAGATACATATCATCTTTTTGGAAGGGGTGTAAACGGGGGTGAGCAAAAATGAACTTGCTAATTAATCCTATATTTTAAGGGTAATATTTCATATTCAAATTATGACAGTATAGAAATTAACAGACAGGTCACTCATTCATTTAAGTTGATTTTTGTAAATTATTTACAAAAGAAAGAAAATCAAGTTTTGAGGTTTGAGGGAACTCCAGCCAATACACCAAAAACACTAAATTGATGTAAAAATCGAGTCCAATAAAAGACACTAAATACCAACTCCCCAAAATGAAAAATTTGGTGCAGCCCTCACCAAATTTGGAGTCCCATATCAACACCAAATCTATTTTTTGAAAAAAAAATAAATTATTTTTATTCTTAAAAGTTATTAATTTAACCTTCCCTTACTTAATTAAAACAATATGTATTTCAAAAAAAATATACAATTGGAAAACTCTCATTGAGATCTTTAAAATGACAACAATATTGATATATATACATATTTAATTTAATTAATATACTTATTAATTATACATTTATCCAATTTAAAATTTTATAATAATTTAAAGATTTATTGGAAGAATACTCTTTAGAGCGTCTCCCACTCATTCTCTATCTCTATCTCTAAAATAGAGATCTAAAGGGGAATATTCCTCCTAGATTTCATCTCTAAAATTTTTTCACTCCCACCACAGTTTCTATCCTTATCTCTCAATCTCTATCTCTATCCCTATTTCTATTTATATCTTCAAATAACTTATATTTTCATTATTATTTATTAGTTTCTTTACTAAATTATTATTCATCTAAATTTTAACAAATATTATTTATAATAACATTTGCATTTTTTTATGTAATAAGAGATTTTTTTTTTATAACATAAAATAATTTTTTTAGAGAAAATTATAACAAAATAATAAAACGAAGAATCAATGATAAAGTATGATAAATAAAAAATTATTAATTAATATTCAATGTTGGACTCCTTTTAAAGATCTAGATGGGACATTTATAATGGTATAATTTTTATGATAATAAAATGTATAAATTAAAATTTATTATACATTAATTGAATTTAATGAAAAAGTAAAAGGATATAAATGAAATAAAAAATGTTGAAAAGTGGTTTTAGAGGATGAGAAATGGTTCTCTAAATTTAGAGAATAAAGTGGAAAATCTCTAAAAAAAATTCTTGGAGACAACAATTTAGAGTGTGGGTGGGAGCAACCAATCCTCTAAATTTTTTTGAAAACATGATTTTAGAGGGTGGGTGGGAGATGCTCTTAAAGATGTTATTTTTGTGCAAAATTTAGTACGAAATATTGGAGTGGAATTTTTTTTAGTATAAATATACTCTCAAAATGCTCTTTTTGATGTAAAATTTGGTGTTATACATTGAAGATATTTGAAGCGGTGAAATCTAGATGTCGTTGTTTATGGGTTTGATCCAAATTTTTAATAAAAAAAAGTATCACATCATCATGTGAAACTTACCGGTATAAACCGTTAAAGGATTAGAATAAAGTCAATAAACTCGCTGAGCAAATAAGTCAAAAGTTTATTATATAACAAAACAAAAGCTCAACCGGGTAAGAATAAAATTGTTTTCTAGCAGTCGATGTCTGCAATACAATAACTAGTTGGAACTTGGAAGGATCATTCTGGTTTGTAAGAGATTCTAGCGTTGCAAATATGCGGCGGATCTGACCAATTAAGCTTTAGCTAAACGCAATATTTCTTTTCACTCTCGAATATGGTAGAAGCTTTAATTTGAGTGCATTCTACTGTAACTAGTTGTTGGAGAAATAATATAATAATGGCTATGCTTGTTGATCCAAGATGAATGTCACTTTTTTTTAAATATCTGTTGTTGTTTCTAGCAAATCCTTCATATTTTGCTAAGAGAAAGCTTGGTCACTTCAAAGATGGTGATTAAAATCTGGTTCAATCCAGAATCCCATAAATTAAATCGGCAAGTTTCAGGTGCGAGATCCTAAATCATCAGAATAATTGAATATCAAGTCTAATAATTTGGGATCCCACACAAAAAAGTGTAGAATTCCACCCACAAATATATAAGTTAGTAGGAATAGCTCTGATTAGAAGTAGTAAGATCGATTTCGAACAAATAAAATAAATAAATAACAAGGAAATTAACAGAAACAATCAAATTACACAAGATTTTTGGTCAATTAGTTAAGGGATTGATGAATTAACACCCTTTTAAAGTTCAATAACAATCTAAAAAAAAAACCTTCGCACAAATAATTGAAGGTAATTTATTTTAATACTTAAATGCCAAGGCATTTACACACCCTAGACCTTGACTAAACTTCAAACTAACTAGTTCTTGTAATTAAAAAGTTGTTAAAAAATCAACAACTTCAAAAGAGAAAAACCACATGAGAAATGCCACCAGCCTCTTCAATCCAAGGGATATTCAAGGTCAGTCTGCCTTCTGTTGACCACTCAAAATCAGCCTCAGCACCATTCAACTGACACTTATTCGGAGACACACTTGAATAGGCTAAGAAATCTCCTCCTCCTTTGACATCAATCTTGACACTAGTCTCAGATCCAGAATCAAAGTACTTCAGTTCTTCAACTGTCCCTCCATTGTTGAACATGTTGATCAGCCCAACCGGAGCGAATTTGATGCCGGGTCCAAGCTTCTTGACTGGCACAAAGCTGAATAGCTCAAATGTGGATGGTTGGATTGTGATTTGAATTGGATCAGATTTTGGGGTCATCAGTTGTAGTTTCTCAGCCTGGTTGAAGTAGACCAAGTATTCATCAGCCTCACCCATATGTGCAGCCTCTGTGTTTTGGTCCCATTCAATGTCAGTAACGTGCACTGAGCCAGACATCGGCTTGTAGGCTTCCGGATATCCCAGGATCCTCTGCTCTTTGGTGCTCCATCCAGCTCCTTGGCAGTTGAAAGCTCCAATCACCCCTCCATACTGTGAAAATATGTAGCAAATCAAATGAGCTTCAATGGTTCATCAACAACTAAGATGATGACAAAACACTATAAACGCTCATTTAGCCTGGCAATCTATCAGTTTCGAGTCACCGCCATTGCAAGTGGTATATCAAAACGAAAAAAAAAAATAAATAAATGTATTTACCTTGTTGAAATTCCAAATCTTGAGAACGGTTTTCTTGTCGAACAAGGGATTCTTGAAAATGCAGTCTCTGGTTGGGAGGGCGTAGTGCTGGCACTTGGGGATGGTACCATCAGGGTAGACAAGTTGCTTCAGGAGATCGAAATCGTGACCACTCAACGAGTCGCTCACGTAGACAGGACCGCCGCAGATGGCCCTGGAACCGGCGTGAAACTTGGCACAACAGTGATCGGATTGGAACATATCCCAATCAGGCTGTATGAACTGACCCATCCACAAGCTGTTGTAGGAACAGTGGATCATATGAACCCCTTGCAGCCAATAGCTTCCCATTGGATCACCATTTGGATCCTGGAACCAGAAATCATCACCTGAACCAAACAATAAGTCAATCAACCCAGTCAGAATCTTTTATTTTTTTTTTAAAGTTATTAGAAGTGTAAAGCTAGACCTATTAATTAAATTTCTCACCAACTCTTCCCATAGATATCTGATCTGTTCCAAGGAAGAAAAAGTCATTGCATTGTTGCATACTTGAGATGATTCCAGATCCATTAAAGTTCTTTTTCAGGGAATTTGACAGTCCTTTGTAATAAGCCTTTGCAAGCTCAACCCGGCCTCCATATTCCTCACAGAGATATTCAAGAGTCTGTATGTATAATCATATATATTAAAACAAATATAAAAAATGAAAGCAGATATAGAATATGAAAAGTAAACATGGTTTGAATAGGAACACATACATGAATAACATCAATTTTGACCCCAGTAATGCCTGCTTGGGCAAGATAGGAATGCATAGAGTCATAAAAATCTCCAGCCTGAGTTGGATGAACAAGCCCAACACCACCTTCAACAATTTTGACAACAGCAAGATCTTCCATCGTCCCGTCGAGTCCAGAAGAGACATTACAGTGAACGACCTTTGAATTCAGATGAGTAGTTCCTGGCCTAACACCACCCCATGCACCACAAAGAGCATGCCACACCCAAATATCATCCAAACTTTTGAATTTTGTTCTCAAATCACTTGTAAACGCTTTCATCCCATAATTCTCAGCCTTGCAAGAACAACTCCCACACCCTCCATCTGCAGGACTACTGATATTTCCTGCATTGAATATCTCCTCCGATTCCTTTTTCAACTTACTGATCTTCGAATCAAACCCGGAAACATCAGTAACTCCAGCTTGGACCGCCTTCTTGCGCTCCTTGGTAGCAACTTCGATTTCAATCCCCTTATTGATCAGCAACTTCGGCTTCTTTACATCAAAGGACGGAGCGTCAGGACCCAACAAGGATCCAGCCTTGTATTTTCTAAATTTCTCTCCTTCATCGAGCCTATGCATCCTACAAGTCATTTGTTCACCACCAAGAGCAAGATATTTAGTATCCTCATTCGGGTTATCGCAATCACGATTGGCGCTCTGCCAACCATCGTCAATGATGATAAACCTCGGCGAGAGACCGCCCTCTGAAAACTCTTTGACTCCATGCCATACACCAGCTGGTTCTACAGTCAAGTAAAACGCGTCCCAAGTGCACCAACCGAATTTGTTAACAAGAGAAGGGACTTGTTTCTCTTCCAAGAGCTTGAAAGTATTGAGATGGACTCTAAGAGCACTATAGGCTTCTTTCATGATATTGTAAGGATTATCAGACACATGAACATATGCGATGGAATCGAAAGACGAGGCTTTTGTTTGAGTAGAACCACTCTCAGCACAAATCATGACATGACCATCAGTTCCAGGATGAAGAGCAGACCTGAAACTGCCTTCAATAACAGGTATGATAATGACATAAGAAGCTATTTCAGGGACATCTAAGAGTATCCATTGAGACTCCATTTGCAAATCAGACCCAGAAGTCCCAACCCATTGAGTGGACCACCATGTTTTGAACCTAAAGATACTCAAGAAATCCCTACCGTTAAATCTACCCAAGGAATTGATCAAACGATCAGATGGGTCCTGAGATTTGAATCCCAAGAACCCGCCTTTGTGAGAGTGGGCTTGGACACGATGGAGCAGAGGAAGTGGAACATCAGAAGATTTGGTGATTGAGTAAAAGGGCTTGAAAGTTACATTGCTAGGAACATCAGAGAGCACCGTGACACCTTTGACACTCAACTTTTCGTTTTCTAAGGCCAAGTATTTGTCTAAAGTGTTTGGGACATGTTTGTTTAGTTGTGGATTTGAAGGATCATTTGGAGGAGCCATGACAAAAAACAAACAGAGGGAAGAAAAAAAAAACAGAGCAAAACTGAAGAGATGACTAGAAACAAGAACTCAATATGACACAATATGACAAAAACCTCCAAGCTTAATGGGTTTTTTATACAGAGTTTAGAGGAATACTTATTTGGAAATTGAATCGTTAAAAGATTGATAGTATATTATCAAATAATATATTTACACTGTGAAAGGCAACTATTGAAGTTTGAAGAAATTTCGGGATTTTAATAACTTTGCCTCCCGAGAATATATCGGCAGTAGAATTGGAATGTGTAAGTTTTATAAGAATGGTAAGAACAATAAAAGCTAGATGCAGTAGAACAGAGATCGCAAAGAAGATTTTTCTATATATAAGAATGGCAAGAACAATAAAAGCTAAAACGAATTAATAAGAACACTATCGAAAAGAGATCAACTCAAAGAGACGTGTGCTTGCTTTGTATTCAACTGATGAAGGAAACATGAAGCGTGTGCACTTATTTATAGATATAACAAAGTGGGGTACGTGAGAAAATTGAATAAAAAAATAGAATCAAGTAAAGTAAGCTATACATCCAGATAAGAAATTTGGGCGGTTAGTTTTGTTGGGTTGTAAACCTGAATTCGCAGAGGTTTACTTAGTATTTTGTGGGGTATCCTTAAGTAAAAGAGAAAAGAATATTTAGAATCGAGAGATACTTTGCTTCACCATTACAAACATCGATCGAGTATTCGAGTGTTAGTATGTTCCGTTGATATAGATTTACATCGAATAACATAAAATTTTATACCCCGCCTTATTATTCTTTATTTATTTTCATATGTGATTGTTTAATTGACTCTAAATTTACATATTTCTATCGAGAGTAATGTTAAAAGCCTATAAATCACATGTATTCACTTGCCAATTGACACCTCATTTGTCACGTGTTGTGATTGAAAAGTCGTGATAGTGATTGTGATGTCTAGCGTTACCCATTTTAAAAATTAATTTTTCTAAAATTTTTCTTTAGTTCTCAAAATATTATATTTTACTATATTGATTACATAAACAATTTTTTTATGGCTTTACCCCTACCGGTCGGTCTTCCTTTGACCTTTGGGCTCTGTGTACTTTATGCTCCCTTTTTTTCTCTTTTAGTGCCGTGACCCGTGAGAAACCCTTTTGTATGAAATACGATCGACTAGTTGTTTTCATGGAAATATTACATCGTGCTAACAATTTTTGGAGGACTAATAGTCGAAAGTTACATAAAAAAAAATAAAAATGAATTACTTAGAAGATGACACTTATATGTAAGGTGTCGCTTGGCAATTGGCATGTTGTCCATCATTGCATGCATGGGACTGCATGCCGCATGCGTGCTTTAAATTTTCAAGATAAAGAAATTGTTTATTCAAAATATGTGAAGGATTTTTATTTTTCTGAATATGTATTATAATTTATAACTGAGCTGATTAGGTGCCCAATTGTCACCGGTGTAAACTGTAGAGTTTTATATTTTACATCTATGTCAATTGTAAATTTTGGTGTATTATAAAAATGAAGTTAAAAAATCTCTATACAATTTGATAGTTTTTATTTAGTTTTAATTTAGTGCTTGTTTGGTTGGGCTTTCTACTGGCTCAAAAGGTCTACGAACCTCTACTTGAGTTTTTTAGAGCTGTTTGGTTTGGCTTTTGAAATTGTCTATTTTAAATTCAGTAGATGCTAGTAGAGTTTAAACCTCTACTAGGCAAAAGCTCCTCCTTATGAGCTTTTCAAAATAGACCTTTTAAAAAAAGAAGTATTTGACCTATATATCCCTAAATGTTTATTATTGACATGGAATACCCTTATTAAAATAAAACCCTGTAACCTATTTATATACTTTATTATTTGCTCTCTAGTCTCTACAGATAGTCTATAATTTTGCTCTACACATACAAAAAAACGGTTATTTGCTCTACACATAAAAAAAAAAAAAAAAAAAAAAATGGTATGTATAATTTTTGTTCATTAATATTTTTTTTTTGTTTATTTTTTTATTTTTTTATTTTTTTGATAACAATTTATTTATTCATCTTTAAGTTTGTGTTTTTGCTTGCTCCTTTTTTTGTGTCTGTGTGTTTTCAAGGACCTAGATTCCTATACGTTGCCTTGTTTTTTGTTTTTTTTTTGGCTATCCAAGAGTGTGCTTTGTGCTTCGTTTTCCTGTGTGTTTCTTCTTATTATTATTTTTTTTTTTGCCTTGTTCCTGTGTGTTGCCTTGTTTCTTTTTTTCTTTTTTTTTTTAGCTATCAAAAGTTTCGTACGGCACGCAACATTATGCTTAAAATTTCAGTGGAAAACGGTTTAATTGTTGCAACACCAACGATAAAATTTTTTTTAAAAAATCCAACAATTGTTGCCTTGTTTCTTTTTGTTTGTGCTAAACGTTTGACTTTCAATTTTATTTTTATTTTATTTTTTAGATTTGTGTTTATATTATCTGGTTGCTTATTTATATAATATTCCATTGAATTTTTTTTGGTTGTTATTTATTTTAATATTTATGATTTTTTTTTAAATATATTTTATAGAATGGAGCCTAGTGTGGAGGAAAGCCAAAAAAGAAATAAGGCAGAATGGACTGATTTATATGTTGACACATTTGTTAAGATTTGTGTTTATTACATCACATGCCCAGATTCCCATTTACTAAACAAGTGAAAATTGTGATTGCTTCAATGGTTCTTCATAATTTTATAAGAGTTAATGCTGATATAGATCAAGAGTTTAAGCCATATGATGACGATGATGATAAACTACCAAGTGATGATGAAGAAGAAAATTCTACTCTAGATGTTTACGAGGAACGACGTCCTAATCATGAAATGGACAAAGAACGTGATAGTATTGGACTCTTCTGATGCTTTGATGATAACTTATTTAATTTTTTTTTTCCATTTAACTTTTTACCTTTGTATGAGATATTGATCATTTTCCTTTTGTTTAATCTTTGACAATGCTTCAACTTTGTTGAAAATTTAATATTTTTTGGTTATTTTTTTAATCTTTTAAGTTTATATGGTGAAAGTTTTGAATTTTATTATTATTGTGCAGTAGAAAATGTAGTTAACACGTAGAAAATCTTTTAAGTTCAATTTTTTTTAGAGTGAATAAATAATATGTCCTTTTTAGTAATTTAATATCTCAATAGACTTTTTAAGAGTTTACAACCAAACGGTCTACTGCTATAAAAGTGCGTTTGTAATTACCAACCAAACAACTATATATTTTTTTTTCAAAAGCTCTATTTCAATTAGATCTACTACAAGTAGACCTTTTACGAGTAGATGATTTTCAAAAGCCCAACCAAACATACCCTTAATCAGTCTTCGAATCTTCGTCATCCAAAACAATTAATTAGTTAAACAAAATGTTTTATTCATCGTATTTTATAAATATATATAAATAGTTAGAATTGAGATATTTAATTCTCATTACTCGTATTTTACAGAGAGATGTGAGTAGTTGAACGGGCGTATATAACAACTAAAAAAAAATTCAAAATTCAAATAAAAGTGTACCAGGGACTAGGGAGGATCACTTTAACTAAATGGAATTTCAATTATTTTACTATTACAAAAAGTTTCTTGCGGGGATATGATTTGGTAGTAGCTGGTCGTGTTGGTGCTCTTGCCTCTCCTAGCATTTTTTTTTTTTTTTTTGAAAAGGAAACAAACAAACCACAACTAAGGAAGAGCATCTTCCAGTAAAACATCACTAATACAAAAAGGGAAATCATTCTCCCATTTAAAGCTTCTAACGGCTAACAAGGCAAACTTAGCAAGATTATGGGCTGCCTTGTTAGCCTTCCTAGAAACAAAGGAAACAGAGATATCAAACTCATTCATCACCTCAACAATGTCCTTAAAAATTATACCAATATTAGCACAAGAAGAACCATTGCCGTTGATCGCATCAACCACCCATTTCGCATCACTTTCCAGCACCGTCGGAAGAAGATTGGCATCCACAACAGCTCGTAAGCCATTCAAAATGGCAGAAGCTTCAGCAGCCTGAGGAGAAAGACAAGCCGAAAGGCCCTGCACAGAAGAAAGCACAACCTGCGAAGAGGAGTTTCTGACAATCAAACCCAACCCAATTCTACTGATAGAAACATTAAGCGCGCGTCCGTATTAACCTTAAAAACCCCAACAACAGACCTACACCACTTAATTACAGCAAAAACAATGTTAAGATGAGGGGAGCTAGTCTTAACTTAGGCACCACAAAAATCCTCCAAGAAGGTCCTAGGCCAAGAGATAATATCCTCATCATTCAACTTAGAAGGAGAATGAACAGCTTGGTTTCTCCAAAACCAAACACGCCAAAAAACAACACAAATGAGCTCCAATTCATCAGTTCTTAGAGACCGAAAGAGGAACAGCAAGAGGTCAAGAAAATGAATATTATCACCAAAATTAGGAGTCAAGAATAAAGACCTGACAGTAAGCATACCTTTGCAACCCCATAAAGCATGGGTAGTAGACTCAGGATATCTACAGCAGATTGGACAGAATATATCAGTTTGAACACCTCTAGAAGCCAGATTAAGCTTCGTAGGAATCCAATGGAAACAACACTTCCAAATGAAAATTCTAACCTTAGGGGGAATCCCTAACTTCCATAAAGCCTTCCACCACAAACCATTATTAACAGCCACCGAAGCAGCAACCCTACCAATAAGCGACTTACCTAATTTGTACCCAGACTTGACCGAGTAAGCACCATCCTGCTCAAAATGCCAAAGACACGAGTCCTCCAAGAGAGCAGAACCACGAGGTATACTAAGAATAGCTTCTGACTCCTCACAAAGGAAAGAGGCTTTGATAAGGGGGACATTCCACCCTCCAGAAGGCAAAAAAAAAAAGACTGCTAACTAGAGAAGTAGCACCAAGAATCGGCTAAGACTGAATGGAGAAAGAGTGAGGACGCGGAATCCATTTATCCCCATAAATACGAAGAGAGGAACGAGAACCAACCCTCCATCTCAACCCTTAATTCAATAAATCACGACCCCAAAGGAGGCTTCACCAAACAAAGGAACCAGCAGCACACTTCTCAGCAGTGAGGAAAGAACCAGAGGAGTAATACCTACCTTTAAGAACCCTTGCAGCCAAAGAGGACGGATTTGAAACTAACCTTCGCAATCATAGCTTGATTAAAGATCTCAAGGTCTCGGAAACCAAAACCACCCATACCCTTCTCAGCGCACAACTTGGCCCAAGAACCCCAGTGCATCTTGTTCCCGGAAACTGACTTACCCCACCAAAAATTAGCGCACATGCTGTTGATCTCAGCAATAAGTCCTTTAGGAAGCTTAAATAAAGACATGGAATAAGTGGGAATGGCTTGCACAACAGCCTTCAACAAAATTTCTTTTCCACCAGGAGAAAAGAGATGACTTTGCCAACCTTTAAGCTTGACCCAAACCCTCTCTTTGATATTAGAGAAAATTTGTTTCTTGTTTCTCCCAGAGAACCCCGGAAGACCCAAATATCTTTCTTGACCCCTCACAAAATTAACCCCCACAATCTGAGCCAGCTCCTTACCAGCCGCAGAGGACACTGCTCGGCTAACACTAAGAGCAGATTTCCTGAAATTTACAATTTGGCCAGAAGCACTGACATACAAATCCAGAGTACTGCGAATCAAAAGGCACTCCTCCCTCAAAGCCTTAGCAAAAATCATACTATCATTCGTAAAGAATAAATGCGAAATAGCCGGACCAGTCTTTCCACATCTATACCCTGACCACTTCCGATCTGTAACCACTCTATTAATCAAGCTTGAAAGCCCTTCCGCACAAATCAAAAAGAGATAGGGAGACAAGGGATCCATTTGTCTTAAACCCCTAGAAGGTTTCAACTTACCACAAACTGTCTCGTTGATTAGGAATGAAAAATTAACAGATTCAACACACCTCATAATTCTATCTACCCAAGCTTTCGAAAAACCCAATTTTATCATCATTTCAGATAAAAAGATCCATTCAACACGATCGTAAGCTTTGGACATGTCCAGCTTCAAAGCTAAAGAACCTTTCTTACGATTTCTGGAACGAAGCCCATGAATGCACTCGAATTCAATGAGCGCATTATTAGAAATGAGCCTTCCAGAAACAAAACCACTTTGCGATTCCGAAATAACCTTATCTAAAACTAAGCGGAAACGATTCGCAATAGTCTTCGCTACCACTTTATAAATAACGTTGCACAGGCTAATAGGTCTGAAATCAGAAACCTGATTAGCCTGCGTAACCTTCGGAATTAGAACAACAAGAGTATTATTAATCTCATCTAATTTACCACCCTCATTCAGACAAAAAAGACAAGCCTGATTCACCTTGGCACCAACCGTCTCCTAGTGATTCTGATAGAAAAGAGCTGGCATACCGTCTACTCCCGGAGCCTTCATAGGAGCCATCTCAAAGACCACTTTCCTCACCTCAGCAGCTGAGAAGGGCTGATCAAGAAGAAGCCTTTCACGGCTGGACAGCTTAGTTGGCACAGCTGTCAACAAAACTTTTAACGTCTCAGAAGAAGGAAATGAGGATTGGAAAAGCACAGCAAAATAATCCAACACCACTTTCTGAATATCATCTTCCTCAGTACGTAAAACACCAGTCGAGTCCACTAAATTATAAATTTTATTTCTTCGTCTACGTTCTGAGGCCTTGAGGTGGAAGAATTTGGTATTACAATCCCCACATTTGAGCCATTCTTGCCTGGCCCTCTGTTTCCAGAATTTCTCCTCTTGCTCTAACAAAAGATCAAGCTGCCTCTCAATACCGTTAATAACTTTCCACAACCCAGCCTTGATAACAAGAGAAGCTTGAGCCAATTCTCTTTTTTTTTTCCTCAATACCCCTCCGTAACTCTTTGCGATTGGACCAGTTCCATCTTGCCAATTGTTCAGCACAGTTATAAATCCTTCCCTTTACCTCGGAAACCTTATTAGAACCTCGACTCTGGTTGACCCGACCATCCCAAACTTTTTTAACTAAATCACCGCATTCTGGCTTATTCGCCTAACAAGCTACATAGAAAAACCTCCTGGCTTTATAAGGATGGTGACGAGGAACCGGAGCATCCAAAACATTGACCAAAATGGCACGATGGTTAGAGGACCAGAAATTTAAATTCTGAACATGAGAGGAATTGAACAACGACTTCCACTGAAGACAGAATATCCCCCTATCCAATCTTTCTGAAACACAGTCTCGATCCCTTTTGTTGGACCAAGTGAAGCAAGGACCCGAAAAACCCAAATCCTACATACCACAAACATCCAATGTGTCACGAAAGTTATCCATCAACTGGCTAGGTCTGCCCCGACCCCCTTCTTTCTCCTCATTCACAAGAATTTCGTTGAAGTCACCGAAGCACAGCCAAGGCAAATCCGACAACCTCTTAAGGCGGCGAAGGAGAATCCACGTATTATGTCTCTGCTCAGGATCAGGATCCCCATAAAAACCCGTAAGTCTCCAGATTTTAGACCCATGGGAAACAATTTTAACATCTATATGAAACCTGAAATATGAAAGTAAAGTAACATCCACTCTATCAGACCAAAAAAAGACCTAAACCACCACTTCTACCAATTCTATCAACCGATAACTTACTTGCAAGACCTAAACGAACCCTACAATTTTCCATAGTAGAATTCTCAGCCTTAGTTTCCATTAAAAACAATATGTCTGGATCAAAGCTCTTCTTCAAATCCGCCAAACCGTGGAACGCCCTGGAATTACCCACTCCACGGACGTTCCAAGCAACACACTTCATGGTGATCGGCGGGCCGATTGAGATCGACCGACCGATGAATCTTCTTCCTCCACAGTAGAAAGCACATCATCCTTATGTTTCTTAGAAACTCCGATGAACACACCCTCTACTTCAGACCCCTATCTTTTATTTCCTACTCCCACCACTGAATTGAAAATCACTTTGCTCAGGCCTTTAGATTTCTTTCTAGCCGCCCTCTTCTATGATCTAGCCTTAACTTTTAAGTTGTTAGTATTTGTAGAGCCCGTTACCACCTCTTCAGAAGGCCCAAAATCCTTATCCCTTCTCAAATGACTCTCACCAGAATCCTTCATACTGTTGGATATGGCTCGAATTACCAATGATTACCAAACACGATTTACCAATGCGGAGACTTCCTGGAAACGTGAGAGCGTTTGGAAGTATGAGATTATTGGTGAAGACCTTCAAATAAGACAAATTTAATTAAAGCAAAAAAGATGTTTTTTGTCTTATGTGAAATTAAGAAAGCAAAGTTATTTTTTGTCTTATATGGTATTAATATGCCAAGGAAAGTGTTTTGTTAAAGTGATATTATACAGCAAAAGTCAACATTGAAGCAAATTGAGAATTGTTGCACCGCTGTTGAATTGGCAGCGTATGTGCAGCGGTTTAATTTTGTGAAGAGCGCTGCGCATTGCGCTGCGCATTTGACAGCGGCAAGGCAGCGGTCAGGCATCAGGGAAGAGCGCTGTGATTTTTTCGGCAGCGGTTTGAGAGCGGTATTTATCACAGAGGAGCACGCTGTGCGAAGCGCTGCGAGAGCGCTGTGACATCGGCAGCGGTCAACATGGTTTGGCGCGTGGATCACGGTTTTCTGAGTGGTCAAGTTCAACACGGTTTAGGAAGCAGGTGTCCAACTGCAACTTGAATCGTAGTTAATCACAAGCACGCGTGGAATCAGGAAATACGTATGGAAGAGGAAATATGTTGCTTCTAGAGTTCGAATGGGAAGAGGATTTCTCCTTGAAGTAAAGACTTGTCATAAATAGGAAATAGTATTTATGTGGAACAAGTAAATCTTGTATGACTAGGAGACAGATTTCCTTGTTAGTTTAAACTCTCTGTAATACATATAAATAGACCATAATAACTAGGTTATTAGTGGTGGAGCAAAATAGCAAATACTAGAGAGATCTCAAAGTGAGCATTGGGTGTAATTGGGTTTGGGGTATTATTTAGAGAAAGATCCTGAGTGTGTGGTTGTAACAATTTACTACATATTGGAACTTTCTCTTGTCGTCCTGACAGCCGTGGTTTTTTCCCTGATTTGGGTTTCCACGTAAATTCTTGTGTTGTGTGTGCTTGGATTTGATTTAATTCTCTTCATCTATCTTTTCTTTGTTATTGTGTTTGTTTGTGTTCTATCCGGCAACGCTTCCGCACGTATAGTGAAAGGTTTGTTCGCTAACAATTGGTATCAGAGCCCCGGTTGCTTGATAGTGGTCTTAACAAACTTTATGGCAAGGATGATGAGATTCGATATTGAGAAGTTCGACGGAAAGATGAACTTTGGCTTGTGGCAGATTCAAGTCAAAGATATATTAATCCAACACGGTTTACACAAGGCGTTGAAGGGCAAGACAACCCCTGTGGACACTGAAGGCTCTGAAGATCCTAGTAAAGAAACGGCTAGTACTAGTTCTGGTAAACAAAAGATGAGCGATGATGATTGGGAGGATTTGGATGAGAGAGCTGCGAGTGCGATACGATTGTGCCTAGCCAAGAACGTTCTTGCAAATATTCATGGAACATATTCAGCGAAAGAACTTTGGGAGAGGCTTGAAGAATTGTATCAAGCGAATAGCGTCTGCAACCGGTTCTACCTGAAGGAGCAGTTTCACATGCTGCATATGACTGAAGGTACAAAAATTTCTGATCATCTAGGAGTGCTCAATGGAATAGTTTCAGAATTAGAGTCGATTGGAGTGAAGATTGATGAAGAAGACAAAGGTCTTAGACTCATCTGGTCCCTTCCACCGTCCTATGCGCACATAAAGCCAATCTTGATGCATGGGAGTTCAACCATATGTTTTGGAGATGTAGCGAACAAACTTATCTCTGAGGAACGAAGGCTAAAAAGTGAAGGTAAATCTTCTGATAACTTGACTCTTTTGGTTGACAGGAAAAAAGGGAACTCCAAAGGGAAAGTCACTTGTTGGGGATGTGGACAGTCTGGACACATCAGGAAGGATTGCAAAAATAAGAAGACAAGTGTGGCTAAGGGCTCCAAAGAGGGTGATCCGGCAATCGCCTCTCTTGAGTATGACGACTACAGCGATGCCCTCTAAAGGGGCATAAACATCCTCATGGCATGACCGCTAGTTGCCGTGAAAAGGATGTAGCTGATAGCGGGTCCACAATTGCGCACAGGCATTGGTTAGGAAGTGATGCAAGGTGTGTGGTGGACAAGGATGTCGATGGCTGAGCGAACTCCCTGGGAACCTAACGTGAGGAGTTGCACCACAATTTTCAGCAAGGTAAATTTCGACATGTGCCGGTGAAATCTTGGGATGGTTGTTTCCTAAGTGTTTATACCTAGTGGTGGGTATGTTTGATTCTTGGTGATGAGAATCGTAGCTGAGGACAAGTTTTGGAATTCTCGCCATAAGGGAGGATTGTTGGATATGGCTCGAATTACCAATGATTACCAAACACGATTTACCAATGCGGAGACTTCCTGGAAACGTGAGAGCGTTTGGAAGTATGAGATTATTGGTGAAGACCTTCAAATAAGACAAATTTAATTAAAGCAAAAAAGATGTTTTTTGTCTTATGTGAAATTAAGAAAGCAAAGTTATTTTTTGTCTTATATGGTATTAATATGCCAAGGAAAGTGTTTTGTTAAAGTGATATTATACAGCAAAAGTCAACATTGAAGCAAATTGAGAATTGTTGCACCGCTGTTGAATTGGCAGCGTATATGCAGCGGTTTAATTTTGTGAAGAGTGCTGCGCATTGCGCTGCGCATTTGACAGCGGCAAGGCAGCGGTCAGGCATCAGGGAAGAGCGCTGCGAGAGCGCTGTAATTTTTTCGGCAGTGGTTTGAGAGCGGTATTTATCACAGAGGAGCACGCTGTGCGAAGCGCTGCGAGAGCGCTGTGACATCGGCAGCGGTCAACATGGTTTGGCGCGTGGATCACGGTTTTCTGAGTGGTCAAGTTCAACACGGTTTAGGAAGCAGGTGGCCAACTGCAACTTGAATCGTAGTTAATCACAAGCACGCGTGGAATCAGGAAATACGTATGGAAGAGGAAATATGTTGCTTCTAGAGTTCGAATGGGAAGAGGATTTCTCCTTGAAGTAAAGACTTGTCATAAATAGGAAATAGTATTTATGTGGAACAAGTAAATCTTGTATGACTAGGAGACAGATTTCCTTGTTAGTTTAAACTCCCTGTAATACATATAAATAGACCATAATAACTAGGTTATTAGTGGTGGAGCAAAATAGCAAATACTAGAGAGATCTCAAAGTGAGCATTGGGTGTAATTGGGTTTGGGGTATTATTTAGAGAAAGATCCTGAGTGTGTGGTTGTAACAATTTACTACATATTGGAACTTTCTCTTGTCGTCCTGACAGCCGTGGTTTTTTCCCTGATTTGGGTTTCCACGTAAATTCTTGTGTTGTGTGTGCTTGGATTTGATTTAATTCTCTTCATCTATCTTTTCTTTGTTATTGTGTTTGTTTGTGTTCTATCCGGCAACGCTTCCGCGCGTATAGTGAAAGGTTTGTTCGCTAACACATACCTGACCCAAAAATAAATTCTGGCCCAACAGAAGTCAGATCCATAGAAGGCCCATCAGAAATCACCCTATCCACCTCATACTCATTCAGAACTGTATCCACCAAGTTACCCCCCACTTGAGTAGTAATGACGTCGTTCTCTGTACCATAACTCCGAAATTGCTTTTCCCCAAGTTCATGAACTGAAAAAGAAGCACCCATGCCTACGTCAACCACCTCAAGGTGTCCCCTCTCCTGAAGATTTTTATCAGCCTCCACCACATTCCGAAACCCTAGGTCTTCGAGAGAGGTTGATTGAGTCTCCGACAGTACATTTTCTTTCCCCTTCCTTATAACTGGCCCAGCAACTTCCTTGGATTGGAAACCATCAGTCATCATCTTCCTGTTTCCAGACCGTTTACCCAGAAACTCAAATCTACCCCTTCCTGAACCAAACTTCTTCTGCGGATTTGATGCTCTAAGCCAAGCTCCAAGCCTTCGTTGTTGGTCTGATAAAGGCTCTGAAGACCCTGACTCGTCTGGACAATAAGAGAAAACATGCCCAACCAAACCACACTTAAAACAATAATCTGTCAATCGTTCATATCTTAGGACCAGTGTTATAACAACTCCGGTACCCAACAAATCAACCCTGAGGCATCGTTGAAGAGGAACATTAATCGAAATAATCACTCGAACCTTGAGAAACATACTATTATCATCACTAGCATTTTCTAAAATCCACTTCCCGAACTTCTCCTATCATTTTTCCCAGAAATTTCCCAACTTCCCTAGACATACATAGTAAAAGGAGGTTATGAATTTGCACCCAAAACTCAACCTTAGTAAATTCCATATCTTTAATATCTCCTGTACCATTCGGTTCTTCAAAGGCAATGATAGAGTTATCAAAACTCCATGGACCTCCTACTAAAATGTGTCTGTGATCCGCATTATTCTTAAAATAAAAGGCAAAAATATTACCTTCCACTGCTTCAATCTCAACACCCTCCGATACCTTCCATATATTGGAGAAAACAGATATGAAAATCTCCTTCTTTACGATTTTGGTTGATAATATGTTCCCCACCAAACATAACTCTAATCTTCGACTTTCCATCTTTTGAATATCTCCATCTAGAATACACACGGGGCCAGACTGTTCCTTCAGCGACAAAGCGTCACACAAACGAGCTATATCCTCAGTATTCATCACAACAAGAACCACTGAAAGAAGACCTCCAAGGAAGTTTATTTAGCAGACTAACAAAGATCCAAAAACCAACTTTCACCTTTAGCTCAAAGCGTAAAGAGAGAGACTTTTTTTATGATTATTTGCCTCTCCTAGCCTTTGTGGGCCGTATTATAGCCACCTTGATCTTAGCAAAATAATACAATTATTTCATAATGAGTAATACAATACGTTTCAAATAATTAATTCTAAATTCAATCTGATGTGTTAATAAATTGTCATTATTACATAAATCATGAACTTAACATAATATTTGGATTGGTCTTTAGATTAATTTGTTGGGTTATCTAGTATTAATGTTTTATAATTATGTGAATTACTTGATTTTATACCATGGAGATAATGGTACTTTTTGTTATGAATATATGTGGTGGTTTCCACCATGATGCATGGCATGGCAAGTAGCAACAAATTTGTATTTGGTTTTAGACGTGGCTCATGGTGGCATAACATGTGTTGAAAATTGCAATATGCACCCCTTGTTAGTTTGCCTATATATATATAGCTTGTATTGTAAATATTGTGGGTTGTTATTTTAATTGTTGCTTCCAGAATATCAAAACAAGGAACTCATCTTGTGTTCACTCATATCTCTCTCTCTCTCTCTCTCTCTCTCTCTCTCTCTCTCTCTCTCTCTCTCTTGTTTACTTCACTTTATTATATTTTGTACATATGTTCTTCATCTACACCTTTTAATTTTATTACAACACGTTATCAGTACGATACTGTTATTCCTAGAACCTGAAGTTCTAAATTTATTACTACTAGAACCTGAAATTCATAGATTTATTACCAGAACCTGAAGTTCTGAATTTATTATTACTAGAGCCTAAAGCTTCCAGATTTTTACTTATTAATACCAGAACCTGCAGTTCTGAATTTCCTTTCTCACAATTTACTTTCTTGCATTTATTTACTTTTACACGATTTATTTTCTCACATTAATTTATTTATACACTTTTATGAGATTGGCTATGCCAACCAATCAGAACCTGTAGTTCTGGATTATTTTTTTTCGCATTTGTTATTACGCAATTTTTATTTAAACAATTTGGTTATCCATCAAGAACCTGAAGTTTATGAATTTATTTATCATTATCGAAACCTAAAGCTTCTGGATTTATTTCTTTACAGATCTGAAGTTTTAAATCCCTCGGATTTTTGTCAGACTAGAAGTTCTGACTTCGATTGTGATTTTCAGATGACTAGAAGTTATAATAATGTCAAAGCTTGCAAATTTGAAATTTGCTGCACTAGAAGTGTTTGGGGACAACTACGATATGGAAGCCCAATACCTAACGGTCACAAACTAGAAGTTCTATGGCAAGAACTAAAAGACCGATTTGATAACCAACCCGATGTTGCATTACCAAATGCTAGGTATCAGTGGCAACATTTACGTTTTCAAGGCTTTGGATTAGTCTTTAAGTATAATACTGCTTTATTCAAAATCATTCACAAATGAGATATGTTTGTACCTATAATGGCACATCAATCTCCTAGCGCTCCACAAAGCAAACTCTTGTTGCTACATTTTCTAATCATTCTGAGATCCTTGCACTTCATGAAGCAAGCCGAGAATGCGTGTGGCTAAGGTCAGTTATTTATCATATTCAAAATATATGTGGATTTTTCATTATCTATAGGAATGCCGACACCAATATTTGAAGATATTGCGGCTTGTATTGCTCAAATTAGAGAAGTCTATATCAAAGAAGATAGAACGAAACATATTTCTCCTAAATTCTTCTATACTCATGAACTTCAACTGAGCCGACAAATTGATGTTAAACAAATACAGATAATTGGCAAATCTGTTTACCAAAGTATTGCCTACATCAACTTTTGAGAAACTGGTATATGAAATTGGCATGCGTCGTCTTTGTAAATTACAGGATTGATATTGAAGTTTCATTCAGGGGGAGCGTTCAATTAGGGGGAGCAAAATTTTGAATGGACATATGTGTGCTGTACTCTTTTTCCTTTTACCGAATTTTGTCTCACTGGGTTTTACCGGAAAGGTTTTAATGAGGTAGTTCTAAACACATCCACACCACTTGATCCAGAAGATCATTGTATATATTTTGCTAAGGTTTTTGTTCCACTGGGTTTTTCCTAGCAAATTAAAATACAAATGGTGGAATTCAAGGGGGAGTGTTATGAATATATGTGGTGGCTTCCACCATGATGCATGGCATGGCAAGTGGCAACAAATTTGTATTTGGTTTTAGACGTGGCTCATGGTGGCACAACATGTGTAAAAAATTGCAATATGCACCCTTTGTTAGTTTGCCTATATATATATAGCTTGTATTGTAAATATTGTGGGTTGTTATTTTAATTGTTGCTTCCAGAATATCAATACAAAAAGAAAAATTCCTCATCTTGTGTTCTCTCATATCTCATCTCTCTCTCTCTCTCTCTCTCTCTCTCTCTCTTGTTTACTTCACTTTATTATATTTTGTACATATGTTCTTCATCTACTCCTTTTAATTTTATTACAACACTTTTCAGTTTTAGTGATGATCAAAGTTTTTAAAACGAAGCTCTACCAATGGAGTTTATAACTTCAAATTATATATATTGTTGACCTTTATCATAAAAGAGTAAAGTCCTAAGTGTAGATAAATAATTAGGGCCAGTTTGGTATTGCTGTAACTTTTATAATAATCACTGTTAGCTGTGCTGGTTAAATAATCAGCTGTGAAGTTAATTAGCAGCTGTTTGGTTAATTAACTTTTAAAACTAGTGTTTAGTTCAAAAACAGTATACATATGTTTGGTAATTTTAGTTCAAAAGTGTTGAAATTAATTACAATGACTAAATTAGACATGGTTTTAAAACCTTATTTTATTTTTTTTCATTAATTATATACATATTAAATTAATATTTAAGTAGAATATTTAAATTATATAAAAAAAATTCCATAAGAATAATAAAAATATTTTAAAAAGATTTTATAAATCAAATCAATATTTAATTAGAATATTTAATTTTAAGATGAAATAAGGAATATAACTGATTTTAATTTAATTTCATAAGGATAATAATGATATATTAAAAGATTCATTAAATGCTGAAATAGATTATTGCATAATCATTTTCAAAAAGTAACTCTCCACCTACTTCTTAAAATCATTTTCAAAACTTGCCAGATTATCAATTAAAAGTTTTACCAAATATTATTTTATATTAAAATTATGAAATAAGCTGATTTTAACTTCTCAAAAGCAATATCAAACTGAACATTAATGTAATATTAGAAAAGTCCAATTATAAGAGAACACTTTTGTTCATCCGCTTCAAGGAAGGTAACTATTACCCCCCTCTTAAATGGATGACATGTGTCTATGGAGGGGTAAATTTTTAGATAATTTTATCCCTTCATAGACACATGTTATGTGTTTGGGAATGAGGTAATGCTTACCCCCATGAAAGGGGTTAAGCAAAAATGGACTCCAATTATAAAGAGCGATTGGATTTGCGTTTTGATTAAATTAATAAAGGAAAGGTAATATAATAGTTAATGATGAAGATCATGGATTTCTATCGATCTCTGTAACAGTGGAGGACGGTGGTTGATAGTTCTGGAAGTCAAGAAAGTTGCTAAAGTCCAAAATTTTCTCAATTTTTTAAGACAGAAAACTATTCAATTATGAGTTTTTTTTTCTTCCTTAATCCTTCGCTAACCGAGAAAGCAAATAAGCCAATTATTATTATTATTATTATTATTATTGGACAATAATCAACTGATCAAAGGTGTGTGATGTTATTATTGTATTTTTCCAGTTATAATGTAATTATGCATATAATTAGGGTATGTAAGTAAAATTTACCCTAGACGTTCGTCTCCCTTCCGTTACTTGTTACCAATTTCAAAGAATTCAAGGAGTTTAGTGACCATTTTAAAAATTCAAGAGGCACAATAGTAATTCGTAAACAATTCACGAACAAAAGTACCATTTACTCTAAATAATATATTTACATATTTACTAATTGAGAATCATAATAAAGGAAAGATAACCTTTTTTTAAAAAAAAAAGTTTATAAAGAAAAGATAATTTAATTCCTAATTTATGATGCACATTTATTAAAATCCGTTAGAAACCAAGTCATTTGATCTCACACACAAATTGGAAAGTAAAATCTATTTCCTGATTCCCTTACCCATGAATCTTAATTGCATTTTATTTTCATTCATTATTAATAAACATGCCTTGTATTCGTAAATTGAAGTCTCCAAGGAATAGGCCCTAGTTTGGAAGTTGTCATAAATGTAATCAAATCTCACCGGCCTTTGTAATTTTTTTTTTTTTTTTTTTTAACATTATAATAATTCGAGATTGGAATAAAGAGACATGATTTGAACCTACAATCTCATGGTGTTGGTTTGAGAGGCTTTCCACTGTGCCCTGGCCAACCCCAACTTGTCTTGGTATTTGTAAAAGTTGAACAACCAGTTAAGCATCCTAATCATAGGCTAATTAAAAACAAACAAATAACCGCCCAATATGGCTCGGTAATAAACTAATTTTTGGAAGGGAAATATTATCAACTTAAAGTGTGATTTCTATAAACCTCAAACAATCAAATCTTTATAAATTAATTCTTTCAAAAAAATAATTATAAATTTATTTATTTATTTGGTGATATACCATTTACGGTGTGGCAATTTGAATCCAGGACATCGTTAGACTGAATTAGTACTCTTAAGGGGTGTATTGGATTGAGATTTTAATAGACAATTTTGACCTGTAAGGATTTTATGGATTTTCAAGACTATTAGGATTATATTTTTAGGATTATTAAAATTATATGGACTAGACTTTTAGGATTCTGAAAGAGTCTTTGGACTTTATTTATAGACTATTATGATTATCTAGACTTTATTTCAAGACTTTATGGACTTTTAAAAATATAGACTTTCAAGAGTCGATTGTAGTATTCAATTTTCTCCCCAAGTTTCAGTGCTCTATAATTTTGTTGAGGGCAGCCACTGAACAATAAAAATTGAATGAGAAACATGTATAAGCTATGAAGAGAAGTAATAAAATTTTAAAATACCACCAACCAACACATAACCTTCGGCTAGTTCATATAGTGCAAAAAATGTCACTATTTGAAATAAATATAATAACTAACAACCCATCATCCACTAACTCACTAGAAATGACATGAAACAAGGAAAAAAAAAAAAAAACTTGAACATTGAAGTATTTCCGTTTGGCTTGTTGGACTTCATTAATTCATATTTTATCAAACTCCAATATTCACTACTCTTTTTTTTTTTTTCTCTAGTGGTGTGTACATTGTACATCCCTCTTTCATGTTAGTTATAGATGATTCAAGTTCGGTGAGATGAGTTGATATATAGACTATGAATGCATTGGTTAAATTTGAAGGGTCGGGGCATGACAAGATTTGTTTTTTTTTAATATAAATGTAAATAACAAAAAAAAAAAAAAGATATATAAGAAAATAACTAGTGATTGCTCTCGACAAGTTTCGGCATACCCTTCTATTATCGGATTTAAAAAAATATATATATAAAAAAAAAATCTAAATTTTATAGAAGCATGGTTTTATGCGAAGTTCATATCTTTTTAACTTGCTCAGACAATAAATCAAAAGAAATGATAACCATCTTCCTCTTTATGGAAATCTAGTGGTGGTGGTGGTGAGATCATGGAAATCTAACATAAAACTATTTTTAACTCATAGAGGTATTTTATCAGTCATTTGGTACTCGACTTTCAAGTGTAGTTTTATCCTGTCTTTTACATGTTTGGCCGCCACATTTTTTATTTATTTTTATTTTTTTTAAATTCAAAGTATATTCAATAATAATCAGGGCAAAAGCTAGAGCCAACAACCAACAAAAGCGACTACAATCGCACAATCCCAAACCCGAAAGAAAAGCAAAAACCAAAAAACACAACAACAAGGCAAATAGCGAAAACCAAGAAACAAAAACCCACAACAGGAGGACAACAAAACAAAGACCATAACAAGACAAAACAAAGGAAACAGCAGATAGCAAAAGCAACCACCGAAAGTATACCAGTACACCCACTAAATATTTGAAATCAAATAAAAAGTCAGGAAAGTATTGAGGGAGAGGATAAGACAATTTTGGGTTCAAGCTATTTATATATGTCACTAAAAAGTCTGAAAAATCCATTTTGTCATGAAATCCTAAAAATTTTGATCTCAATCCAATACTTGTAGACAATTTGCTGCCTCTTGAAAGTCTAGATCCAATACCACATGACAATATGGACTTTTTTTAAAAAATTCTTAAAAGTCTAAATCCAATACCACAAGATAATATGGAATTTTTTAAAAAAATCTTAAAAGTCTTGATCGAATATCACAAGACTTATCTAATTTGTTAAAAAGTTTCAATCCAATACCATCAAACTTTTACTTCCTTAAATTTCCTAATAAAATCTTGAACCAATACACCCCCCCATAAAGTTAATAGTATTTGATTGGTTAAAGAGCCCATTTTGGGCCATTTAATGTAAACGAAATTGGGCCTAGAAGGGTCTCAACCCAAAACGACACAGGCTCATGAATAAACATATTATGTTCCAGAATCCTCCACACAATTGCGTAAATCACGGAGACAAACAAAAGCATTAAGCCCCAAATGGGCCAAATCTTGTAACATTGCTAGTTTACTATTTAAGATTTGTTTTTATTTTTATTTTTATTAAAATCGAGAAAAAAAAAATTGTTAATAATTGATTCTCTCGATTATTACCTGTCATATATAAAATATTTTATATAGTTGCTTTTTGAATTTAAATTTAAATTGTTTCCTTTTTTTTTTTTTTTTTTTTTTTTTTTTTTTTTTCTGACAAAAGTTTAATGTAAAATACAAAATTATAATGACATCAAGGTGCCAGTAGTTCCAATTTCTTGTCTTTAATTCAAAACAAACCAAGTTTTCGAGCATAATTTGACATCTTAAAAGAAAACATTGCATAAAGCTAAACAAACTCCTCTAACTACTGTGCTTCTAGTTCTCCTCACCGAGACTTCAAGTAGCCTTCTTCTTCTCTCCACCTCCGGTGGCCCTCATCTTGCGGAGAACATTGGACATCTCCTCACGCTTCTTCTTGGCCCTCTTGTGGGTACCCAGCTTTCTTTTAGCAACCTTTAGCGCTCTCTTGTCCTTGCCAACTTTGAGAAGCTCAGTGATCCTCCTCTCATAAGGTGCAAAACCAGCAACTTCTCTGATCACATTCCTCACAAAGTGGATCCTTTTGCTTGTTTTTCCTTTGCGATCTGATGGACGTGGAGCCAACTCTTTCTTGGTCACGACATGACCTTTGTTCAAACCTACAAAGAGACCAGTATTTGGCTGTTTTGGAGCCATCTCACCTTTGTACGAGCCGGCGCTGTGAAGATCTCAATTTAAATTGTTTCCTTATTATTTTATATTTTCATTTTAAGTAATGCTACATTGTCCAAATCTGGTGCCCAAATAATGTGGCAATATTGTAGACTATTCATTTAAATCATGTAAATCTAATACAATTTAAATTAATGGTCTAAAGTGTTGTCACATCATTTGGGCACCAGATTTGGGCAATGTAGCATTACTCTTTCAATTTATGTAATTTTCTATGCCTATAAATAGGCTTCTATTATAATAGAATTAGTATCACGAATAATAAAATTATTCTTCTCTTTTATATATTTTTGCATAGAATCAAAGCTTTGTTTAATCTTATAAACAAGCCCTTCATTAATAAACCATTTGAGTCGCCGTCTGCGATAGCAGGTGGTGGCGTCGTTTGTAACTTTTCCAATTGGCTTCCATTAGTCATTCATCACTTTTGATTCGGATCACCTCCAAAGTCAATTTCAATATGGATCATCTCCAAAGTCAATCAACATCCTGGATCACCTCCGGAGTCAATTTCAATCCGGATCACCTCTAGAGTCAATCAATATCCTAGATCACCTCCGGACTCATTTTCAACCTGGATCACCTCCAGCTCAATCAATATCCTAGATCACCTCCGACTCAATCAACATCTCGGATCACCTTTAGCTCAATCAACATCCAATATCAACTTCGGCTCACTCAACATCTCATAAATCAACATCCTGGATCACCTTCGGCCCAATCTATATCCCGGATCACTTCTGTCCCAATCAATATCTCGGATCACCTCCGGGCCAATCAATTCCCAAATCACCTCCGGCCCAATCAACATCCCAGATCACCTCCGGATTCAATTATTGGTTTAGATCACCTTCGAATTTATCATCATGTCTATAAGGCTTCATTTGCAAACTCAATTTGGCTTTGATTTGCCACATTGAGTTTGAGGGGGAATGTTAATAATTGATTCTCCCAAATCCCAATTATTATCTACCCTATATATAACATTTTATACGGTTACTTTTTCTATTTCAATTTGAATTTAAGTTTGAATTGTTTCAGTATTATTTTATATTTCCATTTTATGTAATTTCCTACGCCTATAAATAAACTTCTATTTTAATATAAATAGGGGTCTTTTTTTCTTTTTTCTTTTTTTTGTGAGAAGAGTGAGAAGACTGAACAGTCATGAATTTTACTGAAAACTGAATAGTTACTGAAACCTGAATCTGAATGACATGTTTGTTTTTTATTTTTATCACCCCTGAATAGAATGTCAACTTGTTTGTTTTTAAATATAAAATGGTTTTAAAACAAGTAATTTGACATTTATACCATTATTATTATTAATTATCATGTATTTTCATTTTATATGAAATAAACAACTAATTAAAAAATAATTTAACAAATCTTAAACCAATTAGGGTTTTAAATTGAAAAAAGCTCGACCCCCGATTGCGTTTACGTAGCACCACTAAACTAATTATCTAAGGAAGATGCATTGATAATGTTATGATGTTCGACCTCCATTGGAGGTCTGTTAAACAAACCTTTATGAAGAAGATGAAAGAATAAAATCTCAGAAAACTTCAAAGTAAAAGAATGTGTTAAGTAAGGGTATTTTTTGAAATCACTTACTTTAGTGCCTTTTAAACTTAAGTTATTAAAGTGGTACCCCACGTGCAACACCAACTCAAAAATGTGGCATTTCTCACCATTTCCACTAATAAATTTTATTTATGGAATTCCTTTACCTTAGGGTTGACCTTTGTGCCACATGGGAGTAGCATTTTTCTTGAATATGGACCCACTTTGGTAAAAATAAATAAACATATAATAACATTGAAGATTTTTTTTTTTTTTTTTTTTTTTGCCTGATGGGCTCATTCTTCACTTTTTTATTTTAATTTTAAATTTTATTTATTTATTTATTTGATTTTTTATTTTTTTTAAGGTTTTCGCAAAATGAGAAATAAAATCTCAAGGATTTTTATGAACCAATACATACAAAAAGGTAAAGGATATTTTCAAGAGTGGTGATATATGTACCTCTTAGAGTATCTCCAATGTAAAAGTGGTTTGTACACTAATAATCATTGATATGCTTCCTATATGACATAAAGATAGATTTCATAGAAATTCAACTCAAAATTTAGTCTCCAATACTTCAAAACATATATATATATATATATTATGTTTTCTTTTGTATTTTATTTCCTTACAAAAAATAGTTGAAAAATTAATGTCAATTTTAAATAATTAGGCCATATTTGTTTCGCTGCGTTGTATTGTAATAAGCAATTAAAATGTACTAAAATAATAAAAAACAGTATTTGGTGCAAACACTATATTATATTATTTTAATACATTTTAATTGCTTATTACAGTAAACACTGTATTAGCTAATACCTTATATTTAATGGTATTAGTTTGTATTGTATTAGAAAAAACACTTTTTTTTTTCCCAACAAATATGGATTTTGTTGAAATATGTGTTATATTGTTATTTTTTTTTTATAATTTCAAAATTATATAGGAAATATTTATTTTATATTTTTTATATAAAAATATTTATTGATTTATTCATGGTAAGGATATTAAATTAATTATTAACTATTTTTTTAAAAAAATATATTATATTTTATATAATTTTTTTTCAATAAAGTCATAAGAATAACTTAATACGATATAATAAAGTGCATTACCAAACACATGTTTGTATTAATGATAATATAGTGAAATACAATATAATACAATTCAATATAGTCCAATACAATCCAATAATATCCAATATGGTGTGCCAAATGTGTCATTTACTGAGTTAACTGAAAAAATAGGATTGCAACAAACCATTTGAAAGTAGACAGTCATGTTGATAATGTCAAATTTTATTTTTTTTTGCCACATCAACCCGATGTTGAATATGCACGATTGCATTAGAAATACAATTATTAACAGACTATCTATTTATCCTACGTGTCATCTATTTGTTTTACAAGTCACTCTTGTATTGTAGATTCTTAAAACATGTATATACACCCCAAATTAGTATGTTTTGTAAAAGAGAGCTTCTCCTTACAATCCACAAATTATATATTCATAGTCCAAATTGATTTTTTTTTTTATTAATGACAATTTTAACCTAAACTAAAATTACTAAACAAGACAAAAAAATTTGAAGACACTTCAAACTAATTAATTTGTTTTTTTTTTTTTAAAAAAAAAATCTCTCTCATAAATCATTAGATTAAATATTATGTATTAAACTCTCTTCCTTAAATTTGTTATTTCCATATAAAGTACTTTATCCTGATTAATATCTCTCCATTTTGTTTAAGATATATATATATATCATATATTTAATTAATAGTTAAAGAAAAAAAAAAACTTATGAATATTTTAGTTTTTTACTAACAGTAGTATATATATATATATATCTTAAAAAGTCAATTTTTTTTTTTAAAAAAAAGATATATGAAATCTTGAATTGTTTCAACTAGATTCGATTAAACTCAGAATTTCTAAGACTAATGAAAGAATTAAAGTTTTATAGGCAATCACATACCTACAAGAGTAACAATTTTTTAATTTTTATTTTCATATTTTGATTTTTTTACATACATATGGTTCCTAAAAATCAAGCTTATTAGTAAGTTTTTTTTTTTTTTTTTTTTTTCTTAACTGTTGGTCTTGCTTGAGAAACAATAGAGATAGAAAATTAGAGATATTTATTGGAGGATAGAGAGTTTAATATGATAATTAAATATTTAGGAGAGAGTATTTAATATATAATAATTAATCTAATGATTTAGGAGAGATAATTTCTTTTTTTAATAATTTAATTCAAAATGATAAAAGGATAATCTTGTAACAAAATGAAGTGTCTTTAGAATTTTTTAAAATTTAAATTTTGAGAATAGAGTGTTTTTAGAAAAGAAGTATAAAAAGAAAAAATTTAGATTGTCAAAAGAAACTCTCTTTTTAAAATCCAATAATATCATCAAGTAAAATTACCAAGAAGACTAAATAATTTGTAAGTACACCCACTAATAATTATTAATTATCTTCCTATTTTAATCTTTTGTGAAAAAAAAAATTTCATATTAATGATTTTATATTAATATATATATCATTAAAAACTCCTTCCATTTTCTTAAACCCTAGGTTCTTTTTTAAATACTAATTTGAAATATATTTTCAATTTCTTTTAAGGAAATATAAATTATTGCTAATTATAGAGAATGAATCAAATATCCAAAGTTGGTTGTGAAAAAAATAAGCTTTAAATTAATTTTATTATTTTTATTAGAAGAACAAAATAATTATGCATTTTTTTCTCAAAAAAAAAAACAAAAAAAAAAAAAAAAATCCATATATTTTTAATTTCTTTCAAACGCGTTTTAATTTTTTAATTTTTAATTTTTAATTTTTTTTGTTATCAATATTAGTTATTCTTCAATTTCATCAAACGCTTTTCTACTTCCAAATTAATTAAGTTATGACACAAATCTTGCATCCCTACAACTTAATTTCACATATAGAAAATGGATGTCCAACCGAAAAAACCTCAAATCGGAGTGATTTATGGACAGAAAACAATCAAGAAGAAATGAAGGGAGCTACTTGACATGAGGAGAGAAAAAAAAAGAAGTGCATTCTGGTTTTGTGGAAGGAAAACATAGAAGAGAAATGAAGAGAGGGAAGAGAAAGAACAATGATATAATTAGAGATAATAATAAAAATTTAAATAATAATAAAGTTAATTAAGTAACATAATAATAGGTGTAAGTGGTGTACTTTTTTTTTGTTGCAAAAATACAATTCAATATAATTAAAGAAATTATATTTTTGGCACTAAGTGAGGTCTATATAAAAATTAGGAAAATTGTAAAAATTTTGATATGTGTGATTACGAAAGATGTGTACATACAGTTTTTAAGGAGTGTCATTATCGCCACTCTAATTTCAATCTTTATGAGCGATTTTGTTAAGCCCGATAAACTTGGGATTTGACTATAATAGTCTGAAACCCACGTTTGGCTCAGCAAAAAGATTGGGATACCTTTTCCCAACAATACAAAATAATCCCATTAACCCAGGACTAAATAAACTCACTACTTCTCATGGTTTTAGTTGTCATAGGCTAATAATTGCAATTGTTTTTGCATTTTTTTTTCTCAACATTAATTGTTACTTTCTTCTCTTTCATCATGATCAAAATTGTTATTTTATAAAATTAATGTTAAATATTTAAATTTATTAATATATATTTTTTTATTTTACTCAAATATGTTTTAAAACAATTTTATTATATATAGAAGTGTTTTTTATCAAATCCAGTCATATTTAATCTCTAACCATATTAAACACAAAAAGTTATTATTATAATACAATCATATGTTTCACCAAATCCAGTATAGTATTAATTTAATCAAATCCAGTCAAATCCAATCATATCTAATCTCAATCCTATCTAATCCTATAAAATAGTTCAATCCAATCCCTCGTATCAAAATGTGCCTAAAAGTAAAGGATTCTTAAGGAGTTCATTTTTGCTCACCAACCCTTATAGGGGTGGGAGTGTCCAAAAGTTAACTCAAGGTTAACAAGAAAATAATCACAAGGGAAAACATGTAAATTGACATAAAAAATTAAATATAAAATTGTTTAATAAATATACAATAAAAAATTCAAATTTAATAATAATAATAAATAATCTAAACTAAAAAAACCTTAATCCCATCTTCATCTTCTTTAACACTCAAACCCTAACAGCCACACTCACACCATCATCTCCATTCTCCAGACTAGAAATCAACAGCCACACCAACACAATCATCTCTAGGAATAAACACTCACACCATCATCTAAAAACTAGTGTTCGAAAAAACGGTCTGGGCAGCCGCTTAGGCGTTGGGCGACGGTCAGCCATCCCGAACTGGCCAAAATCGACTGAAAAAATCGGTCAATGCAAAGTCAATGGTCAACCCTAAAAAAATCGGCCCCCAAGTTCGGTTAGAACGTTTAATTGGCCACATAGACCTTTTTTTTAAAAAACCGGGCTGTGCAAAACGGCACTGTCTTGAGAAAGAGAAGAAATCAAAACAATGCGTTTTGGAAATTGGAACCCATGCCCTAAATCCCCAAATCGATTGTGAATCATTACTTCTCTGCTTCAAGCCTTCAACTCCTCTCTTCTTTCTTTTCTCTTCTTCAAATCGAGCAATCGGCAACATCCTTTCCTTTCGACGACATTGGTGTCAGCTTCTCCTTTCCAGCGACGTCGAAATCTTCCTTCCTCTCCGATGAGTTCTTCTTCTTCTTCCTCTGTTTTTCTTCTTCTTCTTCCTTTGCTTTTCTTCTTCATTGATTGCATGTGTTTCTTGTTCCTTCAACTTCTTCGATATGCTTTAATTGTTTTTTGTTTTTGTTTTATTTGTTAGATGTTGACGGTGTTAAGTTAACACATCACACATGATATAGCTTATATAATAATGTTGGTATTTGGCAAGTGTTAAAGACTTAAGAGTTTTTGATAATATTGGCCTTTTTTTATTTATTTGTTAATTGTTGAGTGTTTGATAGTGTTGTTAACCGATAGTGGTGATGGTAAAATACTCAATAGTATTTTATTCTTACATTTTAGTTTTGTTAACACATAATTGTTGACGACCGCCTAGAAATCCGCCTAGGCGCCGACTAGACCGCCTAGGCGCTAGGCGCTGGTCCATCGCCCGACTAGCGCTTAACGTTTACTAGAACATTGCTAAAAACAAAATTGAAAAAATAAAATATCTTCTCCAAAAACAAAAGTCGAAATTGAAAAAAAAAATGAAATTGGAATCATCATCGACACCCACATCAATACAACATCTGTTCATCACCATTAACACCCATGACCCATCAGAAATCAAACCCACTCCAACTCCCACACCCACATGACTACTGCAACATCTTCTCTCTCTCTCTCTCTCTCTCACCACGGGTTGAACTTGGTTCTGGTTCGATGCCAGTTATGGGTCAAACCCAGTTGTATGCGAGAGCGTGGGAGAGCTAGAGATGTTGGTTCGATGGTGGTGGTTGTGTGTGAGAGATGTCAGTTTGGTGTATAACAGAGTCAGAGAGATTATTTTTAGAAGATGGTGGTTTCTAGATTTTGGTGTCAATCTGGAAAACTATTTCCATTTTTTTTTCCAATGATTTTCTATTTTTCGTTTTTTTTTTTCAACTAATTTTCAATTTTTTGTTTGGATTATGGTCTCTCTTTTTTTTTTTTTTTATTTATTTTTTTTATTTTTAAATTCGGATGTTGTTAAGAAAAAAAAAACATAAATAAGGGTAAAATTGGTAGAACAATCTCTAAAATATATGATAGTTAGAGAGCTTCTCCTTACATTCCAGTATTTTTCTTCTTACACTTTATTTCTAAAGACATTTTATTCTAAAATTTTAAATTAAAAAAAATTCTAAAGATATATATATTTTGTTTCCAAAATGATCCTTTTTTATCTTTTAGCACTCCTATTATAAAGACACTCCATTAAAAAAAAAAAAAAAATCTAAAGACAATCCATTTTATTTTAATATTACCTATTTTAAATACCTCTCTTTAGAAAATTAAAACGGGAAATGGAAAAAGACGTGAAATAATCAAATGAAAATAGAATAAAGAATAAAATTGAACAAAATTAAGGAGATTGAAATTATTTTTGAGATCAAATTGTGAAAATTGGAAAATAATATTTGATTTCCTTTTCGGATTTTAAGTTTTGTAAAAAAAATTCTATAGAGTAAAAAAATAATTTTAAATATATTTTTCTAGAAAAAAGAATTATATATATATATATATTATTTTATTCTTGTGATGGTGATGATTGAACGTTTTTGAAAAAAATAAAATTGATTTCAAATTTGGTTGAACATGAATTATATATATATATATATTTATAAAAAAATTGGTGATGATAATGTTGAAGGATTTGATGGTGTGTGAGAAAAAAATTATTTTCAAAAAAAGAAGAAGATATTTTAGGGTTTGTAAAATAGGAAAAAAAAAAAACATAAAACTCTATGCTTGGATTGGTGGAGTATTAGAGAAAGAACATGAAAGGTAAATGAGGAAAGGAAAGGAAAGGAAATCAATCTTATTTGGAAAAGAGAAATAAATGAATAAATTTTATTTTATTTACAAAAATAACATTCTTTCAACAATATGAATACCCAATGTTAATAAGGTTAGTTAATTTTGGGATATTGAAAAAATCATTAATTATGGATTCGTTTCCTTCCTTTTTCCTCTCAAATTTGGGTGGAAACCAAATTAGGTGAAACAAGAAGAAATTATTCCCTCATTTTCCTTCATTTTCCTCTCATTTAACAAACAAAACAAGATATTAAAAATCCATCCAAATCCTTTCTTTTTTCTTTCCTTTCTCTCATATTTCATCAAACTAAACATAGTGAAAAAAAAAAAAAAAAAAATTGTTTCCTAAAAATAATAATTTGGAGTGTCTTTATAACTTTTTGGTCTAATTTAATAATTTTAATTCATGTTAAAATTGTCATTAAGAAAAAAAAAATTAAAACGGAGTGTAAACAGATAATTAGTGTAAAATTATCTAAGAGTTAACTTTTAGACACTTGGCACTTGGCGGAATACATGGAGGGTGGGTAATGTTCACGGGGTGAGAAAAAATGAACTTGTTTTTAAGGTAACATTTTTTTATTTTATTTTTTTATTATTTATTTATTTATTTTAAGAAATAATTTAGGTAGAATTTTTTTTTTTTGAAAGATTAGGTAACATTTATTTATGATATCAATTGGTATATGGGAATAAAACTCATTAATTTGGCCGAATTAATCTGTAATTTCTTGCAAAGGTAAATACATGACAGGATTCGAGGAGATTTGTGACAGATGAAAAATTGCTGGATCCTCTCGTGCATATCGATCTGGATTTCCTTTCTCTTCCAGTAGGCAGTAGTAACTAGTAAGTACGTAATCAGTAGATTTTAATTTCCATATATAATTTTTTTCCTTCTCTGCCACAATTTTAATTTTCATATATATACCACAATCAAAGTTGTGTTTCAAGGCCAGTTATCAATGTTCACTTGCTATATTTTGTTATCATATTGAGCAACTAGTAGCTTTACCAATCATAACATCAAAAAAATGCACCATTATCAACCGTTTTCATACTCTCTCTTGTTATTATTGTTGTTTTTTTCCAATGTTTGTAGAGCTTCTACCATTATAGTAGACCAATCTGGTAAGGGAAACTTCACCAACATTCAAAGTGCCATTGATCACATTCCGATTAACAACGCTGCATGGATACGTATCCAAATCTCTCCCGGAAAATATCGGTAACAACTACAAATAAACATGAACCTGCATCATGCCTAATTGAGTATACTTCAAAGCTTATATATTGTATTTTACTCATGCATCTATTATTAATTACTTTTTTGTAGATGATTGTTTTGATTTAATGTGTAGGGAGAAGATTACAATTCCACACAACAAACCGTATATTTTTCTTGAAGGAGCAGGCAGCAAATACACACGTGTCGAGTGGAGTGACCATGACAGTACAATTACTAGCGCTACTTTTTCTTGTATTCCTGATAATATACTTGTTAAAGGCATTGCATTCAAGGTATATACTTGTATATGATTGTTTGATTGTATTTATCAAAAATCAAACAATATTTAATTTATAGGTAGTTAATAATATTATTGTATATCTATGTAAACAGAATACGTACAACGTTCCGATTGGTATACATCAAACCCAAGTTATACAAGCCCTGGCAGCAAGAATATATGGAGATAAATCTGCTTTTTATGACTGTGCTTTTACTGGTCTTCAAGATACCTTGTGGGATGTCCAAGGCCGCCATTACTTCAAAGATTGTTACATTCGAGGTGCCATAGATTTCATTTTTGGCTCCGGCCAGTCTATTTATGAGGTGTGTAGTGCTACTTTGCATGCAAAAACAAATTCATTTTGTTTTTTATATAACAAAATACAAAAGTAATTTAAATTTTTATTTTTTGTTTTGTTTTTTAATGTAGCAATGTGAAATACATCTGTCAATGGGAGCATATGCTGAACAACATCGAACTGGATATATAACAGCACAGGCGAGGAATTCTTCAACAGATCCAAGTGCTTTTGTTTTCAAGACTTGTAATATTACTGGAACTAATGGTAAAGCTTACCTTGGGAGAGCTTATGGAGGCTATTCCAGAGTTATTTTTGCTGATTCAACACTATCGGACGTGATAGTACCTGAGGGTTGGAATGCTTGGAGTTACGTTCACAAGGAGTAAGACTAAATTCATAATCAATTATTTATTTATTTATTTATTTATATATTTTTTTTAAGTAAAACTCATAATCAAAATTTGATCAAGAGAGCTTCTCCTTATAGTCCACAAATTATATATTCACACTCCAATTTAATTTTTTTTATTAATGACAATTTTAACCTAAATTAAAATTACTACACAAGACAAAAAAATTTAAAGACATTCCAAACTAATTAAATTATTAAAAGAAAAAATCTCTCTCCTAAATCATTAGATTAAATATTAAGTATTTTTTTCTTAACTATTAGTCTTGCTTGAGAAAGAATGGAGATAGAAAATTAGAGATATCAGATATGTATTGGAGGAGAAAGTTTAACATGGTAATTAAAAATTTATGAGAGAGTATTTAATATGTAATAATTAATTTAATGATTTAGGAGAGATAATTTCTTTTTTTAATAATTTAATTCAAAAAAGATAAAAAAGGATAATCTCATAACAAAATGAAGTGTCTTTAGAATTTTTTTTAATTTAAATTTTAAGAATGAAGTGTTTTTAGAAAAGAAGTGTAAAAAGAAAAATTGAATCGTCAAAAAAAGTTCTCTTTGATCAAATATAAAAGCAATAAACATGTGGGTTAATTGCACCAACTTACACTTAGTTTATTAAATCTAGCAAGATTTCAAAAATATAGCTTAAATTAACACAAACACCCCATGTCAGCAAGTCAATAAGTTAAATTTAACGGTGGACTAACTTTGACCCTTGGAAAGCTAAATATACCATTGCCACATCATCTTAAACATAAAATAAATTTTTAATTAAAATTGAAAAAAAATAAAAATAAATAATCTATCGGTGGTGGAGCTTCACCGTCAAAGGAAACAAGAGATCTTTGATAATCTCCTACTTATTAGAAGAGATCTTCGCTGATCTTGAAGATCGACCTCTTGCAGTTCATAGAGGAGGCTTCTCCATGAATTGGGGATGTTTCTACAAGTGACCGATATATTATTTTTCTTTTTTAATTTTTATTTTTCATTTTTTAATTAAAAATATTTTACTTTTGGGATGATTTGGTGGTGGTATATTTGGTTTTTCATAGGTCAAGGTTAGTCAACCGTTAAATTTAATGGATTTACTTGATGTCAAGGGGTGTTTGTATTAATTTTGGGTATCTTTTTAAAATCTTACTAGATCCAATAAAGTAAGGGTAAGTTGGTGCAATTAGCCCTAAACATGTTTTATTCTAATCAATTATTTATACAAAAATAATTTCAGGGAAAATATTGAATACTTTGAGGCAGGCTGTAGTGGAGCAGGAGCAGACACTTCCAAACGTGTGCCTTGGGAAAAGAAATTCAACAATCCAGCTGACTTGAATCGCTTTGTAAGTATTTCATTTATCGACCAAGAAGGGTGGATCTCTAAACTACCCAATTAACTTTAATTTTCTATATTATTGTCAGTACAATCATATATTTGATTATATATTGTATTAGATCGTATTAAATAATACAAATGTTTGATTTGCTGTTGTACTATATTGTACTGTATTTAATAAATAATTTAAATTTTAAATTACTGAAACTTCTATTATTAAAATTAAAATTATTTAATTCGTGAAAAAGATCATATATAAAATATTAATTATTTTAAATATCTTTCACATGAATACAACATGATTATTTTTTATTAATTAAAATATGTTAAAAATTATAAACTTATCTATTTATTAACCACTCGGTTGTAAGAATGCTTATTCAGTCAGGTAGTGTCTCAGATTCGAGTTCATTGCTACCACATGAGGTATTAAAAAAAAAAAAAAAAAAACTGATCTATTTATTATTTTAATTTATGAGGAAATGAGATTGATCCAGTGGTATATCCCCACACCTACACCATAAGGTTATCGGTTCGAATTGTGTTCCCTATCCTAAATCCCAAATAATTGTAATATATATTTTTAAAAAAATTAATTTATTTTATTTCACTATGAAAAAACATTCCAGTGCAATAAGTAAAAGTTGGCAACCAAAACGTGAAGCAACACCTAATACAAGCTAATGCCACTAAGGGTGGGCATGGATCGGTTAGGTTCGGTTTTGGCCAAAACCGTAATGAATCGACATATATTCGGTTTTTGAAAATGTGAATCAGTTTGAACCGTTTTGAACATGAAAACCGAATTGAACCGAACACTTCGGTTTTGGGCCTATTGGGCTTTGAAGGTTTTTTTATTTGTTTTTAATTTTTTTTGGCCTTTAAGTTACTTTTTTGTCATTTAGGCTTAAGCTTTTTTAAGAAAACATAATATGTAAAAAATAATTTAAACAAAATACAACTCAATTTTCAATTTACATCTAAAATTTCAATCATATATATATACTCAATCAAAATATAAAATTTTCATAACTTCTATAAAATAGAAGTCAAAAAATATAGTACATAATGTAATTCAAAATAAAACATCATCAACAAACAGTCCATAATAAAATTGAACCTTACACTATGATACTATTTATTTACCCAAAAGAAAAAAAAAATAGTGCGGAAATATAAATGACACTTGATATTTACATGGAAACCTTCAATAAGGAAAAACCACGGGTTGTTATGTGTGCCACACACGAATCTCAAATCCACTAATTGTAATAGTGTCTACAACCTAGGTTGACCACGTCAAACCCTACGATTTATAACCAATAATCACTACCCATGGGCTAATAAAAGTGAACCTAGTCCAATTTGCTTGCACTATGAAACAAATTATGGTGTGTTCAATATTAATCTAGAGGGGGGGTGAATAGATTTTATCCGATTTTACCAAATTTTCGTTAATGGTCAAGATTACGAAAATACCCTCCACTAGTCAATATACAATAGCAAGTGTAATATGGTGCGGAAATTAAAAGACACTTGATATTTACGTGGAAACCCTCTCGGGAAAAACCACGGGCTATGTAAGTGAGCCACACTTGAACCTCGAATCCACTAAATGTGTAAAACGATTACAACCTAATCCCGGAAGTAATCACACACCTACCTACTCCCGGTATGAGTGAACCTAGTCCCAATGCTTGTGATTTATGCAACCTAATCCCGGAAGCAACACAAGAATTAGTTCTCAATGAAGAGAAAACAACCTAAGTGAATATATGAAATACTCAAAATGCAACAAGAGCAAGGCAACTCTATATGCTTACCTAGAATGATGATATATCAATGAAATCAATCCTAGATATCAAAAGCTAAATGACATATCATAAAGCTTAGCTAGATGTTATCAATCACAAAACAATCCTAGCTATCAAACAATGTCAACATGTCCAAACATGTGAACTCAATTAGTTGTAGAGAATTTCTAACAACATAATTGTCAATTAAATCCACAAGAACATTCAATTAAGCTTGACTAGATAAATAAACATTAATCTATCAACCTAATCATCAACCAATTGTACAAGAATGTTCTAGGGTTAGCTATTTAGGGAAAATCATCCTAATCATGTAAGCTACCACAAACAAAACCCAATCATGTCATAACTTCACTAAATATGCAATAAGAGTGAAGATTTGCTAAACTAAGCAATAAAAGACATGTCTTGACTAAGATAGAACAATAAATGAAGATGTTGAGTTTGTTCTACTTACCAAGTCATAAATGAAGAAGACCCATGGAAGATTGATGCATGAAACATGTTAGATGCACATGGGTTTTGGGTTTGGAGAGTTAAAGAAGCAAGATTGAAGCTTTCTCTCTCTAGGGTTTGAGTTTCTCACTCTAAGGTCTGATTTTGAGCTCTCAAAAACGAGCAAGGAAGAAGATGATACTTATATAGGACCCCTAGATGAAATGGCGTCGTTTTGAAAAATTTGCAACAGATCGCCCGATTCTGCGCCCTGTTCTGCGGCCTTGACCGCAGAACACAAGGGCGCAGAAATGCACCTGATGGTTTTGCGGCCCCTAAACGCAAAAACCAAGGGCGCAGAAAAGAGGACAGAGAGTATGGTTTCTGATCCTCATTCTGCGGCCTCATTTCTGCGGCCTTGGCCGCAGAACAGGGCGCAAAATGCGCCTGATGGAGCATCCTAAAATCTAACCATGCTATGCAATACTAAGCAAGATGCAACCAAATAAACATGCATGAAGAGAGATGAAATAGGCAATAATGCATACACACAATAAATACACAACACATTCAAGAATGAGAATTATGCAAGTGATGTGTGTGTGTGCATCTACTTCTCTTCATTGCAAGAAACACTAAGTATGATACCTTTGGAGTGCTTCTTCCCTTGAGGTCTTGAAAAGGGCCTTTGAGCATGATCTTCAATCACCTAACTACCTTTACAATTCAAACCCCCAATATGTGGTTTGTCTACGAAATAAGCCAATCAACAATGGGAATCCTTACAATCTCCCCCTTTGGCTATTTCGTGACAAAACCACCACTCACATTGATCCTCACAAGATAAAAGAAACTTCGGGAAATTCTACATTACAAAGTACAAAGAGATAAGAAAATAAAACTTCAAGTCTTCAATCTCTTGTAGAATAACCAAACCTTCAAAACAATTAGATTACACTTCCAAAGCAAGTGTATGTGAGATGATCAAGTGAAAGAAAAACAAGCATTTGCATATGAATCTTTTAACCACAATATCATGCAATGTATGAGTATGCAATGCTCCCCCCAAAGGGTTACTCTCTCTCAAACTTCTCCCCAAAGCATACACAATGCTCCCCCTATATCTCTCAAGACTTCTCCCCCTTTTTGTCATGAGATAGGCAAAGGAGCTCCCCCTATTGGGTTGCTTTAGCAAAGAGAGCTATTTGCACAAAAGGCATTTGCATAATCATATAAACGAACTTTATGCAATTCAAGAATTGAGAGAGATTCAAGGAGATTTTATTCACAGAAAAGTGTGTGTGTGTAAAAATTGCTTAGCATGTAATACAAGCACTATTGAGCTCATGCATAAGAATCAATCAAAGCAACAATCAACAGGTTTTCCAAATGAAGTCAAACCAATTAGAGCCCTGTTGTTATGACAAGAAGATATATATCCAAGCATTTGTGTGCAGAGTGTACTAATCACATCAAAAAATATATCATCTTTTCTACATTGCAAGACACATCATCAATCAACAATTTTGAGGTCTTTATTAAGCAATGCATCACACACATCATCAAACTCAATTTCAACTTTTCTGTTTTTCTCCTTTATCCTAGAAAGCATGTATTTCTGTTTATCATGCTAATGTAACTCTCTTGAAGGCTTTCACTCGGTTTCAAATGAGTAGCCATTTCCTACATTGGGCGGCTGCACGTCATATTGCCAGTAGCCCTTTTTCAAGAGAGAGCTTAAGAATGCATATCAAAGAATCATGAACATGGAGAATAATTTGAGGTCAATCACATGTACTAACAAGTAGAACATTCCTCAAATGGATAAGCACACTCAAGCAAAAATAGAAATCATGCAGTACATGCTAGGCAACCGTGCAAGGTGTTATTAAAAACATTATTAAAGCATTAATCAATGTTATTCACCAAGCATTCTCAAACAATCATAAAAGAGCATAAAAGAAGTTAACTTTTTGCATATGACAATTCATGCAAGTTTGCTCTCTTTGCTTGAGCTCCCCTTATTGGGGTCAAATACTAGAACTCATCACTCCACAAGACATATTCCAATAGATCTACTAAGAGTTTTAAATCGAGTAGCATCTAGAGGTTTTGTAAACAAGTCGGCTAGTTGATCATTTGTACCTACATGCTCAAGTACAATGCATTTATTTTCAACTAGTTCTCTAATGAAATGATGACGGATGTCAATATGCTTAGTTCTAGAATGTTGAACCGGATTCTTGGAAATATTAATAGCACTCATGTTATCACAAAAGAGAGTGAGTGTACCTTGGTTGAATCCGTAGTCTACTAGCATTTGCTTCATCCATAGGAGTTGTGTGCATCCACTCCCCGCGGCTATGTACTCGGCCTCCGCCGTGGACAAGGAGATTGAGTTTTGCTTCTTGCAAAACCAAGAAACAAGATTGTTTCCAAGGAAAAAGCAACCGCCCGATGTGCTTTTCCTATCATCACAATTTCCGGCCTAATCCGCATCACTAAAGCCTACAAGACTAGCATTAGTGTCAAATGAGTACCAAATCCCATAGTTAGAAGTCCCATTCACAAATCGAATGATTCTCTTGACGCAAGAGAGATGGGACTCCTTGGGATCGGATTGGTACCTAGCACACACACCCACACTAAAGGATATGTCGGGCCTACTTGCGGTCAAATAAAGCAAGCTTCCTATCATACCCCTATAAAGTGTTTGTTCTACACTTTTACCACTAGCATCTTTGCTTAGTTTCAAAGTGGTGCTCATGGGTGTGTTACAATGTTTGGCTTTCTCAAGACCAAACTTCTTCACTAGGTTTTTGGCATATTTGGCTTGGGATATGAAGATCCCATCACTTAATTGCCTAATTTGCAAACCTAGGAAGTAACTAAGCTCACCAACAAGGCTCATCTCAAATTCATGAGACATAACATCAACAAATTGTTGGACTTTGGTGTTGTTGGTGGATCCAAACACTATATCATCAACATATATTTGAGCTATAAAAAGCTCATCATTGTCTTTCTTGATGAATAGAGTCTTGTCAACACTACCTCTTGTGTAGTCATTGTTGACAAGAAATTGAGTGAGGCGCTCATACCAAGCCCTCGGTGCTTGTTTCAACCCATAAAGAGCCTTCTTGAGGCGATAGACATGGTTGGGGTGGTGTGCATCCACAAACCCCTTGGGTTGCTCAACAAACACTTCCTCTTGCAAGAAGCCATTGAGGAAGGCACTCTTAACATCCATTTGGTGCAATTTGAACTTGTGCACACAAGAGATGGACAAGAGAAGCCTAATGGACTCTAGGCGAGCAACGGGAGCAAAAGTCTCCTCAAAGTCGATACCCTCAATTTGAGAGTACCCGTGTGCAACAAGTCTTGCCTTGTTACGCACTACGTTGCCATCCTCATCGGATTTGTTCCTATATATCCATTTTGTGCCTATGACATTAGTGGTCTTAGGCCTAGGAACTAGAGTCCAAACCTCATTCCTTTCGAATTGGTTAAGCTCTTCTTGCATGGCAAGAACCCAAAACTCATCATTTAGAGCTTCATCAATCTTTTTGGGTTCTATTTGAGAGGTGTAGCATGTGAAGCTAATACGATTAGCTATTTGCCTTCTAGTCCTAACACCCTCATTCACATCTCCAATAACATCCTCTTTGTTATGGAGTCTTCTAACCCATGGAGCGGGTTCATTAGAGTCCAAGTTAGGAACTCTATCAATAGGTTGCGTGTCATTTTCAACAACATTGGATGTCCCCACATTAGGAGTCACAACAACCTTCTCCAAAGGAGAATCATCACTAAGAATAACCTCCTCCTCATGATTACTACACTTGAGCCTTTCATCATCAAATACAACATTAGATGATTCCATAACACTTAGAGTTTTCTTATTGAAAACTCTATAGGCTCTACTATTCAAGGCATAGCCAATAAAGATACCTTCATCACTTTTAGCATCAAATTTGCCAAGTTGATCTCGGTCATTTAAAATGTAGCATTTGCTTCCAAATGTGTGGAAGTAGCTAACATTTGGCCTCTTGCCTTTCCATAACTCATAGGAGGTATTCCTAGTACCGGGCCTTAGGAAAACTCTATTTCCTATGTAGCAAGCCGTGTTGATGGCTTCGGCCCATAAATTCCTAGACACATTGTTGCTAAGCAACATCACACGGGCCATCTCTTGAAGGACCCTATTTTTCCTCTCAACAACTCCATTTTGTTGAGGTGTTCTAGGAGCCGAAAACTCATGGGAGATACCTATACTATCACAATAGGTTTCAAAAGAAGCATTCTCAAATTCCCTCCCATGGTCACTTCTAATCCGTTTTATGCTTTTAATGTTAGAATTCATTTCATTTTGAAGTTTAGTACAAAGCATTTTAAACTTATCAAAAGTTTCGGATTTTTCTCTAAGAAAATATGTCCATGTGAACCTAGAGAAATCATCTACACAAACAAAAATGTATCTCTTTCCACCCAAGCTCTCGGTTTGCATAGGACCCATAAGATCCATATGGAGAAGCTCTAGAGGCTCCTTGGTGGAGAGATACTTGCCCTTTTTATGTATGCTTTTAGTTTGTTTTCCTTGTTGACAGGGTCCACAAATACCATTGGCTTTCTTCCCAAGCTTAGGGAGGCCACGCACACATTCAAACTTTCCAAGGGTCCGTAGATCCCGAAAGTTCATGTGGCCAAGTCTTTCATGCCACAACTCAATTTGCTCATCCTTGGACACATTGTTTGTGTTGGGGATAATGCCCTAAGAACATATGTTGTTAATCTTCTTGCTGAATTAAAAAATTAGATTGACATTCTATTACATATTTGTGTGCATTTAATGTTATTAATATTGTATTAATAACATAAAATTTCATGATTATTAAATGTAATATTAAACATAGTATATAAGTTGTTATATACATGAGGATTATGTTTAATATAATAATCTTAATTGTCTGTAATTGATAATTAAAGTTGGGATCTTTAATTAATTAAAATTACTAGTATGGTTCATTCCCATTAAGAATGGAACAGTTTTATCCGAACTGTTGATGTAGTGACATTAGAATGAAGGTACTTTGTATAATAAGATTATACAAGACATGGACGCGATAAATTGGAATCTTTAATAATCTCCGTATTGAAATAAAGTATTCCCTTTTATCAATCAGATGGTCATATATGGAACGATCTTAATCCTGAGTATTTAATAGACTCCTACTTATAAAGTTGTGTCTTTTGACTTACTCGGTATGGTTTGCTCTAATTGCCAAACCTAAAAACCTTGTATCTTAGAGACATGATGATATACTTAGCTGGGAATGATAATATACAAGATGGAATCCATTCCTTCTTAATTGAAGTAGACAAACAGTTCTCTTGAGTAAGTGATTCGGGTCTTGAACAATAGAGCGCTCAATTTATGATAAGATCATAAATAATTGTTTATTAGAGAATCACGGGCACTCAAGGATAAAGACGTAATTGAGAGGTCAACGGATTTGAACCTAGCTCATATTACGAACTGTTTATGGAGGATTGATCTATATGTAATGATTATATCAATGGACTGTTCGATTCCTATTCGAGTAATTAATTCTATAATAACAAGAGTACAGTTCCAGTTTTTTAGTGGAATAAATCTGGAATTAATAAATCTAATATTTAATTAAAGAGTTTAATTAAATATTGAAGATTTATTGGAGCTTGAAATTATAGGTCCATGTGTCCCCATACCATCTCTATAATACTGTATTGAACATTAAGGTATACTGAGGCTTAGTGATTAATTTGGAATTAATCATCTATACATAAAGAAGTTTATGTATTGTTTTACTTATTAAATAATGTTTGATTATTTAATTATATGTATTAAATAATGTTTGATTATTTAATTATATGTATAAAATAATATTTTGATTATTTAATTTTATTTATTAAATAATGTTTGATTATTTAATTATATGTATTAAATAATGTTTGATTATTTAATTATATGTATAAAATAATATTTTGATTATTTAATTATATGTATTAAATAATGTTTGATTATTTAATTATATGTATTAAATAATGTTTGATTATTTAATTATATGTATTAAATAATATTTTGATTATTTAATTATATATATATGTTTTAATAATTGGGGTGGGTTGTATTATTGTTACTTTTAGTCATGAATGGGGTGGGTGGAAATCAAGTACCCTTGCTTTTTTCTACTAGTGTTTTTTCTTTTGTTTTGTTTTTTCTTTCATCATTGCATTTAAAGCATAGTGGAATTCTAGCTCCTATTCTATGATTCTTTACACCACCCACCCTAGAACTATGATAGTGGAAAAATACTACACCACCCAATATATATATATATATATAGCTCTCTCTCTCACTCTCTGAAGGAGGAAGAAAGCATAAAAAGAAAATATTTATTTTTGAGTTGATTCATATATTTTGAGCTTCATGAAAACAAGACAAGAAGAGTTCTTGTTTTGAGAAACACTAGTTCTTAACAAGAGAGTGATAACAAAAGAGAAAAATTATTTTTAAGGTCTAAGCCTCTAAAAATATTGTGAGATAGTCTCTCAATATTTTTCTAGTTGTCTCAAGTGTTGAGTACACAACTAGTACAGAAATTCAAGAGTTGAATTTTTCTGTTCAATACCGAGACGCCCACTCGTCGGTTCTTTGGTGTTGGAGATTCGGTGTGGAAGAACTTGGTTCGAGGGAATCCCGAAGATTCTACAGTGGAGGAACTCGATTCGAGCGAATCACAGAAAGTCTACAAGGGTAACTATTTCCTTCCTTATTATTTATAGTTAAATATTAGAATCAATATAATCACAACGATCCGGCTTAAACTTTTCTGTTGAAATTTTAAAAAAACCGGGCCCACCGCACTTCCGCTGCGCGGATACCGGTTCCGGTTCCGGTTCACGGAACCAACAATTGGTATCAGAGTCACGTTGTAATTTATATTGATTTTAATATTAAAATTGATTCCGGTAGTAGGCGCTTTGCATTAAATGTGATTTAATGTTTCTTTTTTATTCATGTGATGAATGGTAAATAAAAATGATTTTTGGTCGTTAATTATATGGTTCCTTTGGATTTTATGTTTTATCGCTTCTTCATTTTTTAGATAAAAATTTGTAAACCCAAGGGGTATAGGATTTTTGTAAATTGTGATATTGAAGAGGATGGCGTTATCAACAAATCGATGAGATTAGATCGGATGATGAAGAAAGATTACAACAAGACCATTTTTGTAATTTGATTTATTTATGGGTTGTAATTTAAATATCCAAAGGAACTCGGCCAAAATTCATTTAGTTTTTATTTTGCTTTTTCATATTATATTTTATGCGATAATTATATAATATGTTCATGCATATAATATGTCATCTTAGTTAGTAAGTGCCTACTGGAATCGTTATAACATGACATGCATACATATTCTATTCTAAAACTGTTTTAGATTAGAAAATGTTTTATAATTTGTTATAATTATTAATATTACATAATATTGGATATTTTGTAATTAAAATACGGCAATTCAAAATATTGAGTGGGAGAGGGTAATATGACAATATTACCCATAGTCTCTACCATTAGTACAACATCGTGAGATTTAAATGGCGCCTCGAGACGCTTTGATTTCGTCCTCCCTACGGAGGGTGTCCATTTGAGTCACAGCAAGGTTGTCTTCCATGTGATAGGATTTTTAGATGTATTTCAAAATTGACCTACCCTACGGCGGCAATTTTTGAGTTAAGTCTGAAAAATCTGAAATGGTAGGTTACACTCAAAAGATGTAATTAAGCTTGTTAATTACAATCTTGATCAAAGTAAACGGTGATTAATGAAAGTTGAAAATATGAGATATTTTGATTTAACTTTTATTGATTGAGAAAGTCTCAATTCAATTGTCAAATGCATGACCTATCCTACGACGGCACGTTATTTGTGAAAATTGAATTATCGTGGTAAATGAGTAAATAATTTTTCTGTATTTTTACATGCGCCATGCATCATATTTACATTACCGAAGTTTATATATGTGATATATATGAACTGTGCACACATATTAAATATGAATGATTGTTATTTAATTTCAGCAAACCAAACATGTCCAATCCAATAATCAAGATACTCGCTGCTGAAACTTTAACCGGTGAAAATTTTGTCAAATGGAAAAGTAACATGAACATCGTGCTTGTATGTGAAAACTTCAAGTTTGTCCTAACGGATGAATGTCCTCCACGCCCTCATGCCAAGTCATCAACAAATGTTGCTGAGGCATATGATCGTTGGAAAAATGCCAACAACAAAGCCCGCTGCTACCTGTTAGCAGGCATGTCTGACGTGCTTAGATGTAAGCATGAAACGGTTGAAACCGCAAAAGGGATTATGGACTCCCTACAGGCAATGTTTGGGCGCCCTTCTGAACAGTCTCGTCACGAGGCTGTAAAGGCGCTTATGAACGCCAGAATGAAAAAGGGTACTTCAGTCCGCGAGCATACGCTCAAAATGATTGAACACATTAATGAGGCGGAAATACATGGTGCCAATATCGACGAAGCCACACAGGTGGGGATGATTTTAGAAACACTATCCCCTAACTTCCTTCAATTTAAAAGTAACTATTTCATGAATAAATTGAAGTACAACATGACTCAGTTGCTTAACGAGCTTCAAACCTTCGAATCCATTTTGAATGAAAAAGGAGGTGAGGCAAATGTTGCCGAAGCTACAACTTCCTCTTCTAGAAAGTCCAACAAGAGGAAGAATAAGAATAAAGGAAGTGGCAAGTTGAAAAACAAAAAGGGCAATTTCGAGGCTAAGAAAATCAACAACAACAAAGCAAAGAGCTCTGACAAAAAGGCCAAAGGAAAATGTTTCCACTGTGGCATAGATGGTCACTGGAAGAGGAACTGTAAAAAGTACCTCGAAGAGCTAAAGATCAAAAAGAAAGGTAAATCAGATTTACTTGTTCTAGAATCTTGTTTAGTTGAAAATGATATGTCTTCCTGGATAGTTGATTCAGGTGCGACTAACCATGTTTCTTGTTCTATGCAGATGTTTGATTCTGTAACAGAACTAGCCGATGGGGACTACACGATGAGAGTGGGTAATGGGGCTATGGTGTCAGCTAAAGCAGTGGGAGAAGTGAGACTTCTCTTTAATAATAAATTTCTTGTTTTGAACAATGTTTATTATATTCCCGGTTTTAGAAGAAATTTGATTTCTGTTTCAAGACTGTATGAACAATTATTTAAGGTTTCTTTTAATGATAAAGTTGTTATTATTTCTAAAAAGGGTTTAAATATTTGTTCTGGAATTTTGGACAACGGTCTCTATTTTTTAAGACCAACCTTTAACACACTGCTTAACACTGAAATGTTCAAAGTCGAACAACCAAAGTCTAAAAAGCAAAAGATTTCTCCTGATGATAACACATACCTATGGCATCTTAGACTAGGTCATATAAACCTAAATAGGATTGAAAGATTGGTAAAGGAAGGTCCTTTACGAGAGCTAAAAGTTGGCACTCTTCCAGTCTGTGAATCCTGTCTGGAAGGTAAAATGACTAAACGATCTTTTTCGGGAAAAGGTCAAAGAGCCAAAGAACCTCTTGAATTGATACATTCTGATGTGTGCGGTCCGATTAATGTACAAGCAAGAGGAGGATATGAATATTTCGTCACTTTCATTGACGATTATTCTAGGTATGGTTATATTTATTTAATGCAAAGGAAATCTGAAACTTTTGGAAAGTTTAAAGAATTCCAAGCCGAGGCTGAAAAGCAATTAAATAAATCGATTAAAACTCTTCGATCAGATCGAGGAGGTGAATACCTTGATAATGAATTCTTGGATCATTTAATCGAACATGGGATTTTATCCCAATTGACTGCACCTGGGACACCACAGCAAAACGGTGTCGCAGAAAGGAGAAATAGAACATTGCTTGATATGGTGAGATCCATGTTAAGTTACTCATCATTACACATGTCGTTCTGGGGATATGCACTACAGACTTCTGTATACATACTTAATTTAGTTCCATCTAAGTCTATACCTAAGACACCCTTAGAGTTGTGGAATGGTAGCAAAGTTAGTTTGCGACACATTCGCATATGGGGGTGTCCTGCACACGTACTTAAAGATAGGACTGGGAAGTTGGAACCTCGATCTGAAGTATGCATATTTGTAGGATATCCAAAAGGAACGAGAGGAGGTTTGTTTTATAGTCATCAAGATAATAAAGTATTTGTATCGACAAATGCAACATTTCTTGAAAATAACTATATGACAAACTTCAAACCTCGTAGTAAAGTTATACTTGAGGAGTTACTTTCTGATGAGGTCAGACCAACATCGACAACTGTTGTCGAACGACAAAATGAGAAGACCACAACTCAAAATCAGAATGATTTACCACCTCGTCGTAGTGGGAGGGTTGTGAGACAACCTACTCGCTATGGACAAATTGGGGAAGCACAAGTTGTGATTTCTGATCTTGGTAAAGATGATCCATTGACATATCGATGTGCAATGGAGGATTCTGACAAAGAGAATTGGCAACAAGCAATGAATCTCGAGATGGAGTCAATGTACTCCAACTCAGTTTGGAAACTTGTAGACCCACCCGAAGGGGTTAAACCTATTGGTTGTAAATGGATTTACAAGAGAAAGAGGGGAGTGGATGGGAAAGTGGAAACTTTCAAAGCTAGGCTAGTGGCAAAGGGTTTTACCCAAAAAGAGGGAGTTGACTATGAAGAGACTTTCTCGCCAGTAGCCATGCTCAAATCCATCCGTATACTCTTATCCATTGCCGCATATTATGACTATGAGATATGGCAAATGGATGTTAAGACGGCTTTTTTGAATGGCCATCTTGACGAGAGCATCTATATGGTGCAACCAGAGGGGTTTATAGATAAAGGCCAAGAGCAAAAAGTTTGCCAGTTGCAAAAGTCCATCTATGGACTTAAGCAAGCTTCTCGATCTTGGAATATTAGATTTGATGAAGCAATTAAATCATATGGATTTGATCAAAATGTTGATGAGCCTTGTGTCTACAAGTACATCAAAGAAAAGAAGGTGGTCTTCTTAATTCTTTACGTTGATGACATTCTTCTCATTGGGAATGATGTAGAATCTTTATCAAATGTAAAGAAATGGCTGGCTAACCAATTCCAAATGAAGGATTTGGGAGAGGCAAGTTATGTTCTTGGGATCCAACTTATACGAGATCGTAAGAACAAGCTGTTAGCATTGTCTCAAGCATCGTATATTGATAAGATGTTAATCAAGTTTGCAATGCAAAACTCCAAGAAAGGTAATCTACCTTCTCGTCATGGAGTTACTCTTTCTAAAGAGCAGTGTCCTAAAACACCTCAAGAGGAAGAGAATATGAGACACATTCCCTATGCCTCCGCAGTAGGCAGTCTTATGTATGCTATGTTATGTACTAGACCTGACATATGCTATGCAGTAGGAGTGGTCAGCCGGTATCAGTCTAACCCAGGATTAGATCATTGGGTAGCAGTTAAACACATTCTCAAGTATCTTAGAAAAACGAGAAACTATATGCTTGTATATTCTGGTAGGGATTTGATTCCTATTGGCCACACTGATTCTGATTTTCAATCAGACAAAGACAGTCGAAAGTCGACGTCTGGGTCAGTGTTTACCATTGGTGGTGGAGCCATAGTTTGGAGAAGCATCAAACAATCCTGCATAGCTGATTCCACTATGGAGGCTGAATACGTGGCTGCCTGTGAAGCAGCTAAAGAAGCAGTCTGGCTCCGAAAGTTTTTATCTGATCTGGAAGTTGTTCCAGATATGGAAAAACCCATGACACTTTATTGTGATAACAGTGGAGCCGTGGCTAATTCAAAAGAACCTAGAAGCCACAAAAGAGGAAAACATATAGAGCGAAAGTATCACCTTATAAGAGAGATTGTCCATCGTGGTGATGTGTCTGTTCTAAAGATTAGATATGAAGACAACCTCGCAGATCCCTTCACAAAGACTCTTCCAGCAAAGAGTTTTGAAGGGCATCTAGAAGGACTGGGGTTAAAGGACATGTCTCATCTGCTTTAGGGCAAGTGGGAGATTGTTGGGGATAATGCCCTAAGAACATATGTTGTTAATCTTCTTGCTGAATTAAAAAATTAGATTGACATTCTATTACATATTTGTGTGCATTTAATGTTATTAATATTGTATTAATAACATAAAATTCCATGATTATTAAATGTAATATTAAACATAGTATATAAGTTGTTATATACATGAGGATTATGTTTAATATAATAATCTTAATTGTCTGTAATTGATAATTAAAGTTGGGATCTTTAATTAATTAAAATTACTAGTATGGTTCATTCCCATTAAGAATGGAACAGTTTTATCCGAACTGTTGATGTAGTGACATTAGAATGAAGGTACTTTGTATAATAAGATTATACAAGACATGGACGCGATAAATTGGAATCTTTAATAATCTCCGTATTGAAATAAAGTATTCCCTTTTATCAATCAGATGGTCATATATGGAACGATCTTAATCCTGAGTATTTAATAGACTCCTACTTATAAAGTTGTGTCTTTTGACTTACTCGGTATGGTTTGCTCTAATTGCCAAACCTAAAAACCTTGTATCTTAGAGACATGATGATATACTTAGCTGGGAATGATAATATACAAGATGGAATCCATTCCTTCTTAATTGAAGTAGACAAACAGTTCTCTTGAGTAAGTGATTCGGGTCTTGAACAATAGAGCGCTCAATTTATGATAAGATCATAAATAATTGTTTATTAGAGAATCACGGGCACTCAAGGATAAAGACGTAATTGAGAGGTCAACGGATTTGAACCTAGCTCATATTACGAACTGTTTATGGAGGATTGATCTATATGTAATGATTATATCAATGGACTGTTCGATTCCTATTCGAGTAATTAATTCTATAATAACAAGAGTACAGTTCCAGTTTTTTAGTGGAATAAATCTGGAATTAATAAATCTAATATTTAATTAAAGAGTTTAATTAAATATTGAAGATTTATTGGAGCTTGAAATTATAGGTCCATGTGTCCCCATACCATCTCTATAATATTGTATTGAACATTAAGGTATACTGAGGCTTAGTGATTAATTTGGAATTAATCATCTATACATAAAGAAGTTTATGTATTGTTTTACTTATTAAATAATGTTTGATTATTTAATTATATGTATTAAATAATGTTTGATTATTTAATTATATGTATAAAATAATATTTTGATTATTTAATTTTATTTATTAAATAATGTTTGATTATTTAATTATATGTATTAAATAATGTTTGATTATTTAATTATATGTATAAAATAATATTTTGATTATTTAATTATATGTATTAAATAATGTTTGAATATTTAATTATATGTATTAAATAATATTTTGATTATTTAATTATATATATATGTTTTAATAATTGGGGTGGGTTGTATTATTGTTACTTTTAGTCATGAATGGGGTGGGTGGAAATCAAGTACCCTTGCTTTTTTCTACTAGTGTTTTTTCTTTTGTTTTGTTTTTTCTTTCATCATTGCATTTAAAGCATAGTGGAATTCTAGCTCCTATTCTATGATTCTTTACACCACCCACCCTAGAACTATGATAGTGGAAAAATACTACACCACCCAATATATATATATATATATATAGCTCTCTCTCTCACTCTCTGAAGGAGGAAGAAAGCATAAAAAGAAAATATTTATTTTTGAGTTGATTCATATATTTTGAGCTTCATGAAAACAAGACAAGAAGAGTTCTTGTTTTGAGAAACACTAGTTCTTAACAAGAGAGTGATAACAAAAGAGAAAAATTATTTTTAAGGTCTAAGCCTCTAAAAATATTGTGAGATAGTCTCTCAATATTTTTCTAGTTGTCTCAAGTGTTGAGTACACAACTAGTACAGAAATTCAAGAGTTGAATTTTTCTGTTCAATACCGAGACGCCCACTCGTCGGTTCTTTGGTGTTGGAGATTCGGTGTGGAAGAACTTGGTTCGAGGGAATCCCGAAGATTCTACAGTGGAGGAACTCGATTCGAGCGAATCACAGAAAGTCTACAAGGGTAACTATTTCCTTCCTTATTATTTATAGTTAAATATTAGAATCAATATAATCACAACGATCCGGCTAAAACTTTTCTGTTGAAATTTTAAAAAAACCGGGCCCACCGCACTTCCGCTGCGCGGATACCGGTTCCGGTTCCGGTTCACGGAACCAACAGTTTGAGACTATTCTAGCTTCAAGACAATAGCAATTGTCGCTAGATCTCATACCTTTCAATAAGGTTTGTCCATCGGGCTTTAAGATAGAGCAATTCTCTTTGCTAAACAAGACGGAATATCCTTCATCACTAAGATGAGAAATGCTAATCAAATTGGCTTTCAAGCCATCAACAAGTAAAGCATTGGATAAAGAGGACAATCCAGGAACGGAAATGGTTCCTTTCCCTATGACTTTCTTTTTGGATCCATCACCAAAAGTGACATTTCCTCCTTCCTCCATAACAAGAGTCTCAAAGAAACTCTTGTTTCCCGTCATGTGCCTAGAGCACCCACTATCAAGATACCAAAGATTAGAAGAATTTGCCTTCAAGGCAATTTGTGCAACATGGCAAACATTTTCATTCTTCCTAATCCATTTAAGAACAACATTTTCTTTCTTAATGGTCTTTGGTACATGGGCTCTAGATGTCCTAGGATCATGCAAATTAGTCATATCATTCCTAGGAACATGCATCTTGGCTCTAGTCTTTCTCTTCTCAATCATGCTTCTAGTTCTACACATTTTAATATATCGAAAGCAATTTGGTCTTATGTGACCATTAAAACCACAAAAGTGACAAATTGGAATGAATTGGGGAATCATACCTTGTCTTTGAGCTTGCATGGAAGTCTTCCTATGTCTTTGTGGTTGAGAGGGTTCAATCCATCTTCTTTGTTGAACTGGTCTATCTTGCTTCCCTTTTTGAGCCAATAGATGAGGAATGTTGGCTTGAGGTTGTCTCCTTGGTGCAACCTTCACTTGTGCACTTTTTGAGCTTTGTCCTAGATCTATTTTCTTCCTAGGAGTGTGCACCGGAGAAGCTTCTATGTTGCCCAAGCTCTTAACAAACACGGTCTTCTTAGAGGAGGTGGTCTCTTGACAATCTTCAAACCCAAGACCTCTCTTGTCACATGGACTCTTTCCAACACCAAGCATGTGATCTAATTTTTTGGTGCTAGAGTCCATCCTAGTAAGTGACTTCTTAGCTTCAACAAGCTCCCTCTTCAAACCTTCTTCATTCCTCCTAGATAAAGCTAACTCCTCTTTTAGCTTATCTTCTCTCTTCTTAAGTCTTTCCACTTCTTCACTTAGGAGATCATTGTGAGATGAAAGCTCAAGATTTTCTTCTCTCAACATCTTGATCTTCTTAGTGGTTTTCATCTCTAAGCTCCTAAACTCCTTAAGATATTCAACTAACACTTCTTTCTCCACATATCTATTAGTGGAGTTAGCATCGGAGTCATCTTCACTAGAGTCACTTTCCCTTTGACTCTCTTCCTCTTTTTCACTACCACTTTTGCTCTTGTGAGAAGAGGCAAAAGCTAGGAAGTTAGCCATGATGTCTTCATCATCCGAAGAATCATCTTCTTCATTGGAGTCATCACTACTTCCACTCCAAGTGGCGGCCATCACTTTTCCCTTCTTCTTTTCCTTGTGATTAGCACATTCGGGAGCAAAGTGACCAATCCCGCCACACTCAAAGCAACGGACCCCTTTCCTTTCGGTCCTCTCTTGCCTTGGTTCAAACTTCTTGAAGGGAACCTTTTTCTTGTCTTGGCTTCTAAAACCAAATCCCTTCTTTCCAAACTTCATAACCTTGTTGAATCTTTTCACAAACAAGGCCATGTCTTCATCCGAGTCATTCTTCACCTCCTTTTCATCCTTAGAAGCTTTCAAAGCAATACCCTTTTGCTTTTTAGGAGGAGTAGTGCTAGGACCCTTCCTAGACTCATAGGCTAGAAGTCTTCCAATGACTTCACTCGGCTTCATATCCTTATATCCACTATTTTCTTCTAAAGCCGTCACCTTTGACTCAAACCTATCTGGTAAGGATCTCATAATCTTTTGTTTAATCCTCCTATCCGAATAAGGATCACCAAGTTGATGACTTTGGTTGACTATGTCCATCAACTTGATCTCGAAGTCGTTGAAGCACTCATTCTCCTCCATCTTGAGCATCTCAAATTGAGTTTGGAGAACTTGAAGCTTGGAGTCCTTCACAACTTCGGTTCCCTCATGAGCAACTTCTAGGATTGTCCATGCCTCCTTAGCAACCCTAGTGTTTTGAATCAACTTGTATTGATTCTCATCCATGGCACATAGGATGGCATGCATAGCCTTCCTATTCCATTTTGACGCCTCAAATTCTTGTGCACTCCATTGTGCCTTAGGCTTCAAAACTTCTTCTCCTCCACCCGTAGGAGTCATCATGGGAAGATCATATCCATCTTCAACCGACATCCATGCTCGGTCATGAAGTTGACATATGTAGGATTCCATCTTCCCTTTCCATGAGGAGTAATTCAATCCGGTGAGAAGAGGAGGACGTGTGCTAGAAGCCCCCTCGTTGCTACCACCGTTTCCACTCATTGTGTTTATGAATGAAATGAAATGAATGCACAATGTATGAATGAACAAAAATCACACAAATGCAAAACACACCAAAATGAGCAAGGATCACCTATGTATATCTAGGAACCCGCTCTGATACCAATTGAAACAAATTATGGTGTGTTCAATATTAATCTAGAGGGGGGGTGAATAGATTTTATCCGATTTTACCAAATTTTCGTTAATGGTCAAGATTACGAAAATACCCTCCACTAGTCAATATACAATAGCAAGTGTAATATGGTGCGGAAATTAAAAGACACTTGATATTTACGTGGAAACCCTCTCGGGAAAAACCACGGGCTATGTAAGTGAGCCACACTTGAACCTCGAATCCACTAAATGTGTAAAACGATTACAACCTAATCCCGGAAGTAATCACACACCTACCTACTCCCGGTATGAGTGAACCTAGTCCCAATGCTTGTGATTTATGCAACCTAATCCCGGAAGCAACACAAGACTTAGTTCTCAATGAAGAGAAAACAACCTAAGTGAATATATGAAATACTCAAAATGCAACAAGAGCAAGGCAACTCTATATGCTTACCTAGAATGATGATATATCAATGAAATCAATCCTAGATATCAAAAGCTAAATGACATATCATAAAGCTTAGCTAGATGTTATCAATCACAAAACAATCCTAGCTATCAAACAATGTCAACATGTCCAAACATGTGAACTCAATTAGTTGTAGAGAATTTCTAACAACATAATTGTCAATTAAATCCACAAGAACATTCAATTAAGCTTGACTAGATAAATAAACATTAATCTATCAACCTAATCATCAACCAATTGTACAAGAATGTTCTAGGGTTAGCTATTTAGGGAAAATCATCCTAATCATGTAAGCTACCACAAACAAAACCCAATCATGTCATAACTTCACTAAATATGCAATAAGAGTGAAGATTTGCTAAACTAAGCAATAAAAGACATGTCTTGACTAAGATAGAACAATAAATGAAGATGTTGAGTTTGTTCTACTTACCAAGTCATAAATGAAGAAGACCCATGGAAGATTGATGCATGAAACATGTTAGATGCACATGGGTTTTGGGTTTGGAGAGTTAAAGAAGCAAGATTGAAGCTTTCTCTCTCTAGGGTTTGAGTTTCTCACTCTAAGGTCTGATTTTGAGCTCTCAAAAACGAGCAAGGAAGAAGATGATACTTATATAGGACCCCTAGATGAAATGACGTCGTTTTGAAAAATTTGCAACAGATCGCCCGATTCTGCGCCCTGTTCTGCGGCCTTGACCGCAGAACACAAGGGCGCAGAAATGCACCTGATGGTTTTGCGGCCCCTAAACGCAAAAACCAAGGGCGCAGAAAAGAGGACAGAGAGTATGGTTTCTGATCCTCATTCTGCGGCCTCATTTCTGCGGCCTTGGCCGCAGAACAGGGCGCAAAATGCGCCTGATGGAGCATCCTAAAATCTAACCATGCTATGCAATACTAAGCAAGATGCAACCAAATAAACATGCATGAAGAGAGATGAAATAGGCAATAATGCATACACACAATAAATACACAACACATTCAAGAATGAGAATTATGCAAATGATGTGTGTGTGTGCATCTACTTCTCTTCATTGCAAGAAACACTAAGTATGATACCTTTGGAGTGCTTCTTCCCTTGAGGTCTTGAAAAGGGCCTTTGAGCATGATCTTCAATCACCTAACTACCTTTACAATTCAAACCCCCAATATGTGGTTTGTCTACGAAATAAGCCAATCAACAATGGGAATCCTTACACACTACTCACCGGTAGACACAATACTTACTTCTCAATGAAGAGATTAAACAACCTAATGTAAATAATATGATATTCAAAGAGCAAGTAATGCTAGGTTACACTAAATGCTTATCTAGGATAAAAGATGACAATAATCACAATCCTAGATATCAATCTTTGCTATATAACATGTCATAAAGTTTAGCTAAACATAGATTAAGCAAACCTATATAGCTATCACAATACAACACTCAATCAATACATCACATATAATCTCTATCTTGTATCTAGAATATATTCTAAGAGCATACAAGTAATTAAAGAGATGATTTGTTGAGAAAGACACTAAAATTAGATGAAGTTAGTGAAAACCTTATCAAGCAAGATGTGATGTTGCAAGACCATGCATGGATGCATCCTATGAGGTTATAGATGATGCAAGATGAACTTTGATGCATAAAGGAATTATTTTGAGTGTTTAAAGGTGAGCTCTTGTGTATTTTTCTCTTGAAAAATGTTCTAAGGGAAAATTTTGATTTTTTAAACTCAGCTGACTAACCTAATAATAAAGAGGTATATATATTGGGTGTCAAAATGAAGTGACATCATTTTGATTATTTTTTCAAAATTATGCCTTTACTGCTGTTCACCCGCTCTACATAGGGCAGTTGAACAGCGATGGAAAAAGTCTGTTAGGTGCCCCGCTATACGTAAGGCGAGTGTACAGCAGGTAAAATAATTCATTAAGCAAAACCAAAACCGAACCGAATTCAATTCGGTTTTTAAATTTCAAATTGGTTTAAACCGAATAGAAGCTATGAATCAAACCAAACACCCTTTTTTGGTTCGGTTCGATCCGGTTTAATTCGGTTTCAATTTATTAAAACAATTACTTTGTATTAAGGGAAAATCATATTTTAGTCCCTGTAATTTGCCTTAATCTATGTTTAGTCCACGGTTTTTTAGCATTGTAAATTTTATTCCATCATTGCTCTGACAATACGTATTTTAGTCCCTACCGTCCAATTCTGTTAGGGTTCCGTCAAGTCAACGAGGGTAAAAAGGTATAATAACATCAGATGTTATAGAATCTTATATAAACAAAGGGTAAATAGTAAGTTACAAATTAATTTTAAAAAACAAATAAATATTATTAAATTAAATAAAAATTATTATTATCAAAAAATTAAATAATAATTAAATTTTAAATTAATTAAATTTAAAAATAAAACTAATTAAAACTAATCAAAACTAATTAAATTTATAGGTAATTAAATTTAAAAATAAAACTAATCAAAACCCAAACACCCTCTCTAAACCCATTCATCTCTTCACCACCCATCTCCAAATCACCCAAACATCCCAACCACCAAATCAACCAAAACACCCATCCCTAAATCACCCAAACCACCGAATCAAACAAATTCACCCATCTCCAAATCACCCTCTCTACACACCCAACAACCAAAACCACCTAAAAACCCCTCCACGAAATCAATCCCAATTGACCAGAAGCGATGAGAAGCTACCCAACACTCAACAACGTCCAACAACGTCGCACCAAATCACAATCAAACCCAGAAATCGAAACGCTGCCATCACGAATCAATCTCCGCCGCTGTCGCGTATCACATCACCACCGGTCCTCTCTTCTCGCTCTCTCTAGTCCAATCCGGATCGAGTCTCTTGGAGATGGAGCTCCGATTTGTCATGGAGCTGTTGGGCATATTTTTTTTTCCATTTTTTAAAAATCAATTCTTTGAAGTGTTGGTTTAGAGTTGTGTTTGGTAGTTGGAAAGGTATGAATTCTGGGTTTGGAGGTAAAATAAAATAAAATATATTTAATTTTATTTGAAGTGTTTGGTTGTTAGGAAGGTATGGATTCTGGGTTTGGTTGTGTTTTTGGTGTATGGATTCTAGGTTTGTGTTTTGTGTATGGATTTTGGGTTTGTTTTTAAATTATTTGGTGGTTGGTGATGATTTTGATGATTTGGATAGAGAGATATGGTTTGGTACTGATGATTTTGATGATGTTGGTTTCTGGAATCTAGGTCTTAGAGATTGATGTTGTGGATTTATTTATTTATTTTATAAAGAGATTTGGTAGAGATCACTAGATCCACAAAAAAATTATTTTTGTTTTTCTTATAAACCAGATAAACATATTTTTTTAAAAAACAATTTGTTTTTAAATTATTTTTTATTTTTTATTTCTGTTTTTAAAATTAATTTTTTTTAAAAAAAAAAAGATATCTCCACCATCCATCTTAAAGATAGATGGTGGAAATCCATCTTTTTTAAAAAAATAAATTTTTCTTTTCAGTTTTTTTTTTAAATATTTTTTTATTTAATGAATATCTTAGAGGGTAAATTTGTAATTTCAACAATTTAATCACACAAAAGATAAAATTAAGGGTAAAACGGTATTTTCAATGGGATCAGTATACATCAAGGGCATTAACATCATTTAACAAGTCTGACATGACAGAATCTGTCATTTTGACGGATTCTGTCACAGAAAGACTAAAAATTACAATTTTAAAAAACCGTAGATTAAACACAGATTAAGGCAAACTACAGAGACTAAAATACAATTGTCCCTTATATTAATTAATTGATGTAGGACATGAAGAGCATGAAGAGAGAGTAGCTGCAAGAAACGGACACAAAGAAGCCTAGACCCATTCCAATTCTTACAGCTGCAGGAAACGACAGTGTTGCAAAACTCTTTTAGTTTTCAGTTTTAGTTTTCTTGTTTAACAAGTCTTTAAGTTCTAGTTTGTTTTAGTGTTAGAAATTAAGTCAAATTCGTTGTCTTTGTTTTCTTTTCTAAGTAGGATTTTAGTTTATTTTATTATAAAAGCAAGAGCCTGGTAAAAGTTTTAGGGAGTTTTTGATAATTAATAAAATCGTTCTTTGAACACCTATTATCTCGTGGATTCGAGAAACTCTCTCGTGGATTCGAGAGTCACTAAGCTTCCGCTTCGTCAAGTGGTATTAGAGCTACCAAGTCTACCTCTGTGCTAGGCTCAGCGTCCACGAACCACAACCATCTACCTTCCTAAACGCCGAAGTCTCACCTTCCATATTTCCCCAATCAAAAAAAAAAAAAAAAAAAAGAGAAGAAATCAAAAAAAAAAAAAAAAACACATGTGATAGTTGGAAGAATTACAACGTGCCCAAATCATCATCACCATCAATCGCGTGCTACCATTCATATCTACCACTTTTAGTCGTGCATTCTCACACATCAAAATATGGCAAGACCCAACGCTAACTCCAAGCCCATACCTACTTTGCCTAAAGGTCGAACCACAACCCTCGTTGATATGATGCAATTTGTGTCCAATTGGTTTGATTTTGAGGAAAGTGAAAGTGTTCATTGTATGGTTGATTGTGGTAATATTACACAAGAGGAGTTTGTTGATTGTGTTGTGGTTAAAATTGAAAAGAGTGATGATCAAACCGTGTCTGTAAATTTTGAGAATTTTACCAAACAAATGGTGGAGGCAATTGATCTTGAAGTGGTTGATAAAGCTCACATGGAATCAACAAATCTAGTTGCTGAAGAAATTGATAAGATAATCGAGAACATTGTTTTTGAAGATTTTGTATTGATGTCTCATGTTATTATAGGCCAAATTGTTGGTACATTATGCATGGGATTTGAGAATGTCAAGACCAAATGGGCAAAGCGACGCCAATGGCAAATAGCTTGGGCATATTCAACATTCTGTTGGACTATCATTTTGGTACCACTTTGGATTTGGGACGAGCTACGAAGAGATTTTTCGGTTGGGGTTTACCACTCCCACAAGACGAATAAAGGTTTTCTTTGTTTACTTGTCAATCCTCGTACTTTAACCGAACTCGAGGACGAGGTTTTTTTTTTAAGAAGGGGTAACTGATGTAGGACAGTTTTGGGTGTTTTCTTATTTTATTAATTTGGGTCTTTATTTCTTGTTTAGCAAGTTTATTTACTTTAGTTTGATTAGGAATTAAATTTAGGTTTTGGAAATAAATCAAACTTACCTTTTGGGTAAGATTTGATCTTTGTTTTTCAGTCAAATTAGGAATCATAAATCTTAGAAGATTATGATTAGTTTTGATATTTTCCTGTTTTAGTCTTTTTAGGAATGTCGTATTCGAGTCGTATTAGGATTAGTTTATTATAAATAGTTTTATTATTTCCAATTATTGTAACTTTTTGATAATCAATAAAATCGTTCTTTGGAACACTTATCTGTCGTGGATTCGACATGCTCTTTGAAGATTCGAGAGTGCCATTTTCTAACGTAGATTAGGGAATGATGGCCCCTGTATGGCGATTCATGCTTGGGTAACTACCGGTCGCTGCGTCAAGTGATGAGGTCGTTTGTGTACTCAACAAAATAGTAATAATATAGATTTTGGTTGATTCTTGAAAACTCTTTTAAGCCACTTAATCCTTTTCAAAATGTGATTTGATAGCAAAATAGTGAGCAAGTTCGTTCCACAGGGAATGGAGTGTTAATTAGATAAATTGACTAATCTTTGAACAATAAAGTAAATCATATTGTTTGATAGATGTGTGGTTTCTAAAACCACCAATGCTAACTACTCAATTGAAAATACACAAAGTATGTTATGAAAAATAGAATACTCAACACCTTGATAAGAATTGTGATAAAATCAATTAATGAGATAGCTATGGAATAGATCGATTAACAATTGAATGTGGGTAAGCTAACTAGCTACATTAATGTACCAATCTCATTATGTTAACCACTTAGAGGCTTAGATTAGTGGGGTTGACATACCCACTACTAATCTATCCTATCTAATGAGTTCTTAATCACACAAGGATTGTCAATCCACATATGAATATATAACAAATTACTCCACTCAAGATAGCAATCAACAAGTGATATACAAGTCAATTATAATGAATGGAATCTAATTAATTTGAATGAATAGAACACATAAGAGATTCATTACAAGCTAAGCTAAACCCATAACCAATTGATCCTCAAATATATCCCCTAGATTAGGGGTTTAGTTACACATATTTGCAATAAATGAAAAGAAGTAAATGATAAGGAAATAACCCTTGGGTCACCTTCTTTAAGCTTGATCCTTCTTCTCCTATATGCTCCTAGATGCAAGGAATGGAGGTTGAGGATATGTCTTGGAATGTGGGTGTTTTGGTGGAAAGTGACTAAGGATTTTGGTGGAGAAATGGTGAGATGAGGAATGATGTAGTGAAGTAATCAAGGTTTGTGTTGATGGTTGGATGGATTAGATGAGTTCAAGGAGAAGAAATGGAGGATGAGGAATAGTGTGCCATGGATGATAGAGCTAGATCTCAGATTTTGTTCTCTGTGTTTTTCTCTGATTTGCGATGCCTTTGAAGATGGAGGGACGTTCTATATATATATGCACTCTTGGACATGTACTGATAACTGTTTGATTTGCTGAGGTGGAGCCTTGGTCGCTATTTGGTCGATGTGGCGACCTTGGTGCGTAAAACTGTTAGAAGAGAAGGTCGCCACGAAAACCATCTTTCTCACTATTTGGCAAGTGGCGACCATGAGTATTTTGTGTAGAGGTCGCCACTTACACCTCTAGGTCGCCATGGCGACCATAAGTGGCGACCCTGCAAATGTGAGGAGGTCGCCACTTGCAACATCAAGGTCGCCATGGCGACCCTAAGTGGCGACCATGCCTTGAGTGCACTAGGTCGCCATTTGCAAGGGAGGTCACCATGACGACCCCAAGTGGCGACCCCACCTGGTTGATTTGGGGACTTTCTGTCGCCATGGCGCTCAAGTGGCGCCCAAGTGGTGACCTTCTGATGTCTTTGGAGAATCCTCTGTCGCCATGGCGCTCATGTAGCGACCTCTCAGTCCAAGTGGTGAAAATGCCCTGTTTTTTCCCATTTGTGAGACATTTTCGCACAAGTCCTCCACTTTCATCTCAATTGCTTCTGAAACCTAATAAAACCTGAAACACTCAATTTAACAACATTAAACACGGAGAAATGCCCGAGAATCAAGCTAAACGAATCGGAAATGAGGGCCAAAATCATACCAATTTTGGCTTGATCATCAAGGTTCGTCTGAGTGTGCCTCAGGGTTCGACAAAGTGATCGTTCTTACTTTCGCCATACCCCGCTGCGTCAATTGGTATCAGAGCCTTCTGATGGCGCGCGATGATATTGAGGGTAATTGTTCGACTGACGAAGATCAAAGAATAAGGGCAATAGCAACCGGGGTTGTTATTGCCGCCATTAACGACATTCGTCCACTACTTGATGGAATTCCTTTACTTCAAGCACAGTACAAGGAGATCCTTCGAAGACTAGAGGCATTGTCGCCTAATGGCAACAGGGTCGTCAACCAACCAACAACAGGGGCCGATGAGATCACTCATGGCCTAACGTCTTTTACTCATAATCCTGATCACATACTACAAACTCAAAACCAGCAACCATTACCAATAAATCCCACTCAGAATCTACAGATAGTTGAGACCGAAGATCGGGCTCCAAGGAGGACCCAAGGAGACAGAGATTACAAGCTCAATGTAGAGATGCCAATATTCAAGGGAACTCAGAATGTAGATGAATTCTTTTCATGGATAGATGAGGTTGAGACGGGGTTTGGAGTAATGGATTGTTCTGAAGACCGAAAACTCAAAGTGGTTGCCAACAAACTAAAAGGGTCGGCTGCAGCATATTGGAAATACTTGAAAAATAAATGAGTCCTAGATGGAAAACCACCAATCGCAACGTGGGAGAAGATGAAGAGCAAATTCATGGCCAAATTTCTACCTCCTGATTACGAGCAGTGTTTGTATGTCCAATTACAGAACTGCAAGTAAGGAAATAGAAGAGTGGAGGAATACATTGATGATTTCATTCGCCTAAATTCTCGAAACTTGTTGCCGGATAACGAGAATATGCAAATCGCAAGGTTTAGGGGAGGTTTGAAGCGAGAAATACAGGACTAGATGAAGATGCTTAATACGTTCACACTCGGGCAAGCTTTCAATTTGGCGCGAAAAGCTGAGGAACCAATCAAAGCACCACCTGTGCGAACTAGGTTCCCTAACTACCAATTTCAAGCGGGACCAAGCAAAGTGACCACCCCGAATGAACCAGCCATTGACACCTCTAATGTCGAAAACCGACCAAGAAGAGTTGCTCCTCAACAAACATCAAATCCATATGCTAGACCCATGCCATCACTGTGCTACAGGTGCCACCAACCTGGTCACTGCTCAAATCAGTGTCCACAGAGACCAGCTGTTAATTTGCTGAAGGCGATTATGCAGAGGATGAAGGTAATTGTCAAGAGCCAGAAGTTGTCGACGGAATCGAAGATGATGGAGAAAACGATTTCATTGGAATGGTATCTCGTCAACCTTATGGCAATAAAACAAAGGAAGCAGAGGAAAATAAGCAAGACAACCCGGTTGAAGATCAAGAAACAGACAATGTTGGCAGTCAAGAGGGAAGATTAAATTGCATTGTTCAGAGGATTTTCTTAACACCAAAGAAAGGATCTGAAATTTCCACTCGGCATCAAGTATTTCGAACCAATGCCCTTGTTAATGGAGTGGTAGCAAAAGTTGTAATTGACACCGGAAGTTCATAAAACTTGGTATCCAAAGAGCTAGTTAAGAGGCTGAAACTACCTACTGAAAAGCACCCACAACCCCATGGTTTGCGTTGGATTCGAAAGGTAGAAGGGGCTACAGATACCGTTAGTGAAATATGCCGAATACCATTGTCAATTGGGAAGAATTACAAAGATGAAGTAGTGTGTGATGTGGTAGTTATGGATGCCTGCCATATTTTGTTAGGGAGGCCTTGGCAATACGACCTGGACGTGGGATTCAAAGGTAAAAACAACACTTATGAGTTCTGGTGGAAAGGGAGGAAAATTATATTAAAACCACCCACACTGAAGATAGAAGCACGGTAGGAAGAAAGGGAAAATTTCCTAGCATTGGCAAACCAACATTTGGCCGAGGAATGTGAAACCTGTGTGATGCTAACTCAAGAAGAAGATATGAAGAATGAAGCAATACCTGAATTAGCTATCCCTTTAATTGCCGAATTCTCAGACTTAACACCAGATGAGCTGCCAAATAGGTTACCACCAATACGTGAAATTCAGCATCAAATTGATCTAATTCCTGGAGCAAGTCTACCAAATCTAGCACACTATAGGATGAGTCCGAAACAACACAAGATATTGCAAGATCAAGTTGATGATTTATTACAAAGGGGATACATCCAAGAGAGCAAAAGCCCTTGTGCAGTACCCGCATTGCTAGTACCTAAGAAAGATGGCAATTGGCGAATGTGTATCAACAGTCGAGCAATCAACAAAATTGCCATTCGTTATCGACATCCGATACCCACAATCCAAGATATGATCGATCAGTTGGGAGGTGTCAGAGTATTCTCCAAAATCGACCTGCGAAGCGGGTACCATCAAATTCGGATCAGACCAGGGGATGAATGGAAGACCGCGTTTAAAACACGTGAGGGGTTGTATGAATGGTCGGTAATGCCGTTTGGTCTCTCCAACGCCCCAAGCACTTTTATGCAGTTAATGAATCAAGTACTAAGACCTTTCTCTTGCAAATTTGTCGTCGTTTATTTCGATGATATCCTAATTTACAACCCTGACGAAGAGACGCACTTGCAGCACCTCATAGAAGTCTTGTTAGTGCTGCGGAAAAATCTCCTGTATGTGAACAAAAAAAAGTGCAGTTTTTTACAAAGTCAGCTGGTCTTTTTGGGTTTTGTCGTGGGCAAGAATGGGGTCCAAGTGGATGATGCTAAAGTCAAGGTAATTCGAGAATGGCCCACCCCGTCGACTGTCATAGAGGTGCGTAGTTTTCATGGGTTAGCTACGTTCTATCGAAGATTTATTCAGAATTTCAGTTGTATAGCGGCTCTACTAACTGAGTGTACAAAGAAAGGGAGTTTTCGTTGGGCAGAAGAGCAAGAAACAAGTTTCGCATTGCTAAAAGAAAAACTAAGCACCGCACCGGTCCTCGCATTACCAGATTTTGACAAATTGTTCGAAGTCGACTGCGATGCCTCAGGAAAAGGAATAGGTGCAGTATTATCACAAGAAGGACGACCTGTGGAGTTCTTTAGCGAGAAACTCAGTGATGCACGGCAGCAGTGGACCACCTACGAAAAAGAATTTTATGCTGTATTCCGATCACTCATGCATCGGCAACACTATCTAATCCAAAAGGAATTCGTGTTATACAGCGATCACCAAGCCTTAAAGTTCATCAACAATCAACACCACATGAATAACATGCATGCTAGATGGATCACTTTTATGCAGAAATTCACCTTCTCCTTAAAACATAAATCCGGAATGATGAATAAGGTCGCCGACGCTCTGAGTAGGTGAACAACCTTGCTGGTGACAGTAGAAGCCGAAATTACTGGGTTCAAAATTTTGAGGGAAAGGTACTCCACTGATGAAGATTTCCAGCAGGTTTGGAACAAGTGCTGCACACACCAAGATGCAGGGGACTTCCTAATTCATGATGGTTTCCTATTTAAAACCAATAAATTGTGCATCCCACAAGGTTCATTGCGAGAGAAAATTGTTAGGGAATTTCATGGAGGTGGTCTAGGAGGCCACTTAGGACGTGATAAAACGATCTCTTTGATCAGCGACTGCTACTACTGGCCACAACTAAAGAGGGACGTGGGGAAAATCGTTCAAAATTGTCGGATTTGTCAGGATTCCAAAGGGTAGTCCCAAAACACTGGTTTGTACACTCCACTTCCAGTACCGGAAACAATCTGGGTCCATTTATCTATGGATTTTATGCTTAGGCTACCACGTACTCAAAGAGGAAAAGATCCCATCATGGTGGTGGTTGATCGATTTTCGAAAATGGTACATTTTATCGCATGTAAACGGACTGCAGATGCAAGCCATGTGGCTGATTTATTCTTTCGAGAGGTCGTGCGACTGCACGGGGTACCAAAGACTATCACGTCCGATCGTGACGTAAAATTCGTGAGCCATTTTTGGAGGACCTTGTGGAAGAAGTTTGAGACACAACTGCAGTTTAGTAGTGCTTTCCATCCGCAAACGGACGGACAAACGGAAGTGGTGAATCGTACTCTCGGCAACATGTTACGGTGCATCAGTGGGGAAAAACCTAAACGGTGGGATCTTGATCTGGCTCAAGCAGAATTTGCATATAACAGCATAACCAATCGTTCCACGGGAAAGACTCATTTTGAGGTTGTTTATACCCACCATCCAAGGCATGCATTAGACTTGGCAACCTTACCAACTCTACCTGGAATAAGTAAAACTGGAGAACATTTGACTGAACGAATTCATCAATTACATTCTGATGTCCAAGCTAACTTACAGGCAGCTAATAATGCTTACAAAACAGTCGCGGATCGACATAAGCGTAAGAAGGAGTTCGCAGAGGGGGATTTGGTGATGGCTTATTTGCGAAAAAATCGATTCCCAGGAGTTCGAACAAAACTACATAAACGCAAATATGGTCCTTTCAGAATAACCAAGAAGATTAATGATAATGCCTACATTTTGCAGCTACCAGATAATTGGAACATCTCTAACACATTTAATGTGGCTGATCTGTCAGAGTACCATAAGGATGTGCCTCTTTATTCAGACGACTCGGGACGAGCTGTTTTCCAAGAGGAGGAGACTGATGTAGGACATGAAGAGCATGAAGGGAGAGTAGCTGCAGGAAACGGACACAAAGAAGCCTAGACCCATTCCAATTCTTACGGCTGCAGGAAACGACAGTGTTGCAAAACTCTTTTAGTTTTCAGTTTTAGTTTTCTTGTTTAACAAGTCTTTAAGTTCTAGTTTGTTTTAGTGTTAGAAATTAAGTCAAATTCGTTGTCTTTGTTTTCTTTTCTAATTAGGATTTTAGTTTATTTTATTATAAAAGCAAGAGTTTGGTAAAAGTTTTAGGGAGTTTTTGATAATTAATATAATCGTTCTTTGAACACCTATTATCTCGTGGATTCGAGAGTCACTAAGCTTCCGCTACGTCATTAATACAGTACATAGCAGCTGCCAAACACTTGTCATTGCATTACCTCAATACATACCAGCCTCTTATCCAACATAATGCGGGATGCCAAATACGCCCTAATTGAGTATTGGTTTTATAATAGTTTTGAGCTTGGATTTCATTTAATTTTTGCATTGTCATATAATTATTAACAAAATGAAAGATATGGAAAGGAAGGCTCAATAATAAAGATGTCAAGTCAATAGAGACTGAATCGCTTGGTCCATTTAGAAAATGTCCATAAGGCTCAACCCGTAGACCCGGCACGATTTCGGTTTGGTTCCGGTTTGGTTCCGGTTTCGGTTTCGAACCAGCGGTTCCGATTTTAGGTTTTATGGTATCGATATAGGCTAGTTCCGGTTTCGGTTCCAAAACCACAGTTCCAGCTCCTATGGAACTGGCGGTTCTAAATTTTTTTGTTCCTTCGTTAATAAAAAAAAAAATTGACTTGTAAGTTACTAAATTGTAATTGTAAAATGTAAATAAAATAAAATATATAAATGACAGATTACAAAATAAAATAAAATAAAATTCATTGGGTTGGGTCACCCGAAAATAAAATAAAATAAACAAATGACAAATTACAAAGTTAAATTAAAATAAAACTAAACAAAATGACAAATTAAAAATTACATTTCATTGGGTATTTAGGAATTGGGTCACCCGAAATTCGAAAATAACATAAAATAAATAAATGACAAATTACAAAATTAAATTAAAATAAGGGGTGCAAACAAAGGGGTGTTTATTTTTCTTATGATGCAAACAAAAAAATCTCATCGAAATATATACAATTTCATCAAAGATGTTTACTGTATTAAAGTAAAGGGGTGTTTATTCAATTTTTTTTCCTTTTTTTTTATTTTTTTTTATTTTTTTTTTATCAATTATGGACTTGTGAGAATACTAAAATTCCCCTAAGATTGTCAAATTTGACCAACCTTTGACTGATGATAGGATTGAAGTGAGTTATCTTTATATAAGGACTAATTTGATGAAAAATGTAAGATAAGTAAAAAAGTGACGTTTCCAAATTATATAGAAACCCAATTGTAAATCCCTAAATAAAGAAATCTTAAGATTCTTGAATTGTTTAATGAAAATAAAACGTATTAAGCCCCAAAAATATTCATTATTCATTTCCTTCTTTTTGGGTTCATTATTTACCATTTAGGCCCTATTTGGCACACATGATTAGACTAAGTTGGACAATTTTAGTCCATACCTTGTTTGGGGTTGTTTTGAAACATGAGATTACTAATCCCAACAGTAAAAATAGTCTCATACAGATTGGATATAATAATACCACCACCCTGGTCTTTATTAGTCCTAGTACCATTTACACCTAGGCCCACTATATTTAATTCATCTATCTTTTTTTACATCAGCAACCACTGTTTCTTTTTCTCTTTCAACATTTCTCAACCACTCTCCTTTTTCTTCACTTCTCTCTCATCAAATTTCGACTGATCTTCTCTTTCATTTTTTTTTTCTTCTGTGCATCAATGGCACATTCAAATGCCATTTTCAAGCCTGAGTAAAGCTTCATTTCAAACCATCATTCAAAGGTATTTATTTCTATCGTTGGGCAAATTCCACGACCACGAACATCGAGTTCAGGTGGTCGAGGATCAGGTTGGAGATGGTGCGGTGGAGAATGAAGCCCTAAGATTCGAGCTCATTATTGAAGATGGAGAGAAAAGGAAAATGAGTGGAGACGATGCCAGAAGATGGTGAAATCGCCAATCAATTGTTTTATTTATTTTGTTGATTTTTTTGTGCAATTATTTTAGGTTATTTTATTGAAATTATTTTTGTTTCCGGGTTTGTATTTTGAGATTCAATTTGTGTTTTTACTCAATGGGAAGTCGGTTTGTGTAGTGACCCTTTCTAGAGGACTTCGACAGGGCTGTCCTTTGTCCCCCTACCTGTTTATTTTATGTGCTGAGGCTTTTTCGGGATTGGTTTCGTTTGCAGAAAATAATGGAAGGGGTTTAGGAGTAAGATGTGGTAGAGGAGGTCCTCTCATAAGTCATATGTTGTTTGCCGATGATAGTATTTTGTTTAGTAGGGCTACGAGGGATTGTTGTGATAGAATTAGTGACATTTTGAATGTGTATGCTAGAGGTTCAGGTCAGCAAATTAATTTTCAGAAAAGCAAGGTAACATTTAGTGATAATGTGGTTGCTTGTGTTAAAGACGATATTTATAATTTGCTTGGCGTTGAGGTTAGTAGCACTCATGATAAATATCTTGGGTTACCTGCTTTGGTGGGTAGGAATAAACGTTTATTGTTTAATGATATTTTGGAAAGAGTTTGGAAGAAGGTTAGAGGATGGAAGGATAATTTATTTTCTTTCGGAGGAAAGGAGGTGTTAATTAGGGCAGTTGCTCAGGCTGTCCCAAACTATGCGATGAGTTTGTTCAAGCTTCCGGTGGGATTGTGTAAAGCATTGAATTCTATGTATTCTAAATTTTGGTGGGGGTCAAGAGAAGGGAAAAGGAAGATAAGTTGGGTGAATTGGAAAGCTCTTTGTAAACCAAAGTGTCAAGGTGGGCTGGATTTTAAAGATTTATCTTTGTTTAATCAATCCTTGTTAGCTAAACAAGCTTGGAGGATATTCAACAATCCTGAGTCTTTGGTTGCTAGGTTGTTAAAGGCGAAGTATTTTTTTCAGGAGAATTTTCTGCAGGTGGCAGCGAAGCCTGGAATTTCTCACATTTGGCGTAGTATTTTGTGGGGGAAAGATTTACTGTCGAAAGGTTTAAAGTGGGTGGTGGGGGATGGTAAAAGCATTAGAGTTTTTAAGGATAGGTGGATCCCAAGGCCCATTTCTTTTAGGACAGTTACGCCGGATCCTGGAATTGATCTTTTTGTGGCTGATTTGTTAAGTAATAATCGTCGTTGGTGGGATGTAGAGAAGCTGGACAGGTTTCTTTTAGCTGGAGATAAGGAGTTGGTGTTGTCTATTCCGATAAGTTGGCACGGAGGTGAAGATTTTCTAGCTTGGCACTTTGATAAAAATGGGGTTTTTTCAGTCAATAGCTGCTACAGAATGGCTATTGATCAAGAGGTGAGTATATCTTCTTCTACTTCAGATCGGGTTCAGAGGTGGTGGAAGACTTTATGGAGTTTAAAAATCCCTCCTAAAGTAAAACTTTTTGTTTGGAGAGCATGCTGGAATGCCTTCCCTTCTCTTCAAAATCTGTGGAAAAGAAAAGTGGTGGATTCATGTAGGTGTAATAGGTGTGGTTTCTTGGTTGAATCTTTTGATCATGCTATTTTCTGGTGTAAAGTAGCCAGAAAGTGCTGGCGTCTGTCTTCTTTTGCTGGTATTTTGGATGGCGTGGGTCAGATCTCTGCTTTTGATGTTTTTATTTTTGTTTCATCGCTTGTTTCTATTGAAGAACTGGGCAGTTTTTGTATGATTGCTTATGCTATTTGGGATTATAGGAATAAGTTTAATTTTGAAGGGATTAGTAAGCCTGCGGAATTGGTTTTGTCTGGTGCTCTGGTTCTTTTAGAAGATTTTATGAAGTCCAATTCTGCTTCAGTTGTTCACTCTCCCAATGCTGTTATCAGTGGTGGTTTGGATTGGCTGCCCCCTCCTCCTGGTCGTCTGAAATTGAATACGGCTGTTGCTTTTCGTAAAAATGGAAGGTCAATTGGTATTGGGACTGTTATTAGAGATGATAAGGGGTTGGTTGTTGCTGCCAGAGCGAATCTACTGCCAGGTTTGGTTTCTGCTGCTTTAGGCGAATTGGTTGCTTTGCGGGAAGGTCTACAGTTGGCTTCTTTCTATGATCTAAAAATTGATTTTGTTGATGTGGTTTCTTCTTCTTTGGTTCCTCTTCTTAATGATTCAGTCCCTCTTGTAGGGGAATCTAAATATATCATGAATGATATTAAAATGTTGCTCTCTGATGTTGGCGCTATTAAGTGTTTAGCGGTTTCCAAACCTGGAAGCTCCTTTGCTCTTGAGCTTGCATTTGCAGCTTTCTCTTCTTTTAGAGAGTTCTTAAGATTGGATTTTAGTTCTTTGTAATGACTTTGTTCTCTATTTTGTTTTCTGGTTGTATGGTTCTGGTTTGGTTTATTTATATCAAAAAAAAAAAAAAAAAAAAAACAAGTTCAGATATATTTGGTGGTTGTTGGAGTAGAGGATTTGAGTGTATTGATTGATAATCTTTGTTTGTGAAGATTAATGATTTGGGCTAAATATTGATGATCTAGATTTGTCAAATTAATGAAGGATATGTGTTTAGATCTAGAATTTTGGTGTGATGAAAAGATGTGTATTTGGATTATTATTATTATTATTATTATTATTATTATTATTATGGAATTTAATTCAAGGAAAAAAATTTGAGATTGATGAATTTTTTTTTTTGTTTTTAAGTCTGAATTATTATTATTATTATTATTTTATTAAATTAACAATATAAATCATTAAATAGTAAAATATTTTTAATCCTATCCCAGGTCATTTCAAGCATAAGATTGGACTATGTTAGTCATATCTCATGCTACACCAAACAATAGATAGTGTTATAGTTAATCCTATCCAATCGAGTCCAATCCAAATCCAATCCACTTCCATAAAATAATCTAATCCAATCCCGAGCACCAAATGGAGCCTTAAGGTTTTCACAAAATTAGAAAATAAAATCTCAAGGATTTTTATGAGCCAATATATACAAAAAGGTAAAATCTCAAGAATGCTCCATTTCAGGGTATATCAGTGCAAGTGACCCTTAAATTAATATAATATTAGGAGTGCCCAATTGGCAATTATGAAGAGTGATATGAATATGTGATTTGCTTTTTGGTTAAATTAATAAAAGAAATGGTAATATATTAGTGAATGATGAAGATCATGGATTTCTCTGGAACATTGGAGGACGGTGGTTGATAATTCTGGAAGTTTAAAAAATTGTTAAGTCCAAAATTGTATTAAGTTTTTTTCACACAGATCACTATTTAATTATGATTATTTTTTTCTTAATCCTTCACTAAACCAGAAAAGCAAATAAACCAATAAATAATATATGAGCATGTTTACTAACTATCACAGTAAGGAAAATAGAACTCAATTCCTAATTTGTGATACATATTTATTAAAATCTGTTGAAAATTAAGTTATAAGACCCCACACATGAATCGAGAATTAAATCCTCAAACATAATTCATGAATTGTGAAACATGCTAGAATCAAGTTACATAAACCCAACAAACAAATCGAAAATTAAATTTTCTTTTATGATTCCCTTAAACTTAATTCCCTCTTGTTTTCATTAATGTATAAACACTCTTTAGTCCCTATAAATATTAAATTAATAATTTTTGATTGGGTTTTTTTTTTTTTTTTTTTTTTTTTAGGATTATACTATTATATAAATTTATGGGTTTTTTAGAGAGGGGGATGACTCAAACCTGCAACCTACAACCTCATAATGCAGGTGTGAGGGGTTTTTCCACTAAACCAACCTCATCTCGTCAATATTTTATTGGTTCAAGAGCCCATTTTGATCCATTTAATGTAAACCAAGTTGGGCCTAGAAGGGTCTCAACTCAACCCAAAACAACCCAGCAGGCTCATGAATAAACATGTGATGATCCTGAAACCTCCACACAATTGCTTAAATTACCGAGACAAAACATCTTAAGATTCTATATAAAAAATAATAATTATGATTCTTGAATTGTTTAATGAAAAACAAAATCACTAAGCCCAAAAATATTCGTTATTCATTTCCTTTATTTTGATTTTAGGGTTCATTATTCACCTTTTTAAGGTTTTCACAAAATTAGAAAATAAAATCTCAAGAATTTTTATGAACCAATACATATAACAAGAGAGAACTACATACAAAAGTAAAGAATATTTTCAACCAATGCATTAAAATATCGTATGATTTGGTATTAATTTAGGTAACATTTATTTATGAGATCAATTGATATACGGGAATAAAACTCAATAATTTGTCCGAATTAATTTCTTGCAAATAGAAACACGTGACAGGATTCGAATAGAATTAAATGTAAATGAAAATCAAAGGTTCCTGACAGATGAAGAAATTACTTCTCGCAGTGGATTTTCTTTCCATGCCTATTTTGATTTCCACAGTCCACATATAATTTTTTTCCTTCTCCGCCACAGTTTTAATTATCATATATATATATACCACAGTCAAAGTTGTGTTTCATTGCCAGTTTTATCAATGTTCACTTGCTAGATATTTTCTTATCATATAGAGCAACTAGTAGCTTTACAAATCATAACATCAAAAAAAAAAAAAAAAAATTTAAAAATGCAGCATTATCAACCGTTTTCATTCTTTCTATTGTTATTATTGCTGTTTTTTTCCGGTGTTTGTAGAGCTTTTGATTTCGAATCAGACGAATCTGATCAAAATCAACTCACTTATACCATTACAGTTGACCAATCTGGTAAGGGAAATTTCACCGATATTCAAAGTGCCATTGATAAGATTCCTGATAACAACGGTGCATGGAAACGTATCCAAATCTCTCCCGGAAAATATCGGTAACAAATTCACATTAACATCATCATGCCTAATTGATTCCACTTCAAAGCTTATTGTAATTTTCTCCTTTATTATTGATTACTTTTTTCTGAGATTTTTTTTTTTTTTTTTTTACTTGATGTGTAGGGAGAAGATTACAATTCCATTGAACAAACCATATATCTTTCTTGAAGGAGCAGGCAATAAATCCACTTTTGTTGAGTGGAGCGACCATGACGAGACAGATACTAGTGCTACTTTGTCTTGTTTTCCTGATAACATACTTGTTAAAGGCATTACATTCAAGGTACGTATATATGAAATTATGTATATACCGAAAATCTAACTACATTATATTTATTTTATAGGTAGTTAATAATATCATATATATCTATATATGTTTAATAGAATACGTACGACGTATCGATTGTTATAGAGCAGAACCAAGTTACACCAGCTTTGGCAGCAAGAATATATGGAGATAAGTCAGCTTTTTATGACTGTGCCTTTACCGGTCTTCAAGATACCTTGTGGGATGTCCAAGGCCGCCATTACTTCAAAGGTTGTTACATTGAAGGTGCCATAGATTTCATTTTTGGCTCCGGCCAGTCTATTTATGAGGTTTGTAGTACTACTTTGCATGCAAAAACAAATTCATTTTGTTTTTTATATAACAACAAAAAATACAAAAGTAATTTAAATTTTTATTTTTTGTTTTGTTTTGTAATGTAGCAATGTGAAATACATCTGTCAATGGGAGCATATGCTGAACAATATCGAACTGGATATATAACAGCACAGGCGAGGAATTCTTCAACAGATCCAAGTGCTTTTGTTTTCAAGACTTGTAATATTACTGGAACTAATGGTAAAGCTTACCTTGGGAGAGCTTATGGAGGATATTCCAGAGTTATTTTGGCTGATTCAACACTATCAGATATTATAGTACCTGAGGGCTGGGATGCTTGGAATTACGTTCACAAGGAGTAAGACTAAATTTATAATCAAATACATAGAAAGCATTAAACATGTTTTATTATTAGAAGCATATATAAATAATTATGATTTATGATTTATTTAATTTTAATAATTTCAGGGAAAATATTGAATATTTGGAGTCAGGTTGCAGTGGAGCAGGAGCAGACACTTCCGAACGTGTGTCTTGGGAAAAGAAGGTCACAGATCCTGCTTACTTGAATCACTTTGTAGATATTTCATTTATCGACAAAGAAGGCTGGATCTCTAAACTACCAAATTAGCTGTCATCTTCTAATTGATTACTGGTTTTGAAGAGTCTTGAGTTTACATTCCATTTCATTTGTATTTTCATATTAATTATTATTCTTTCAATAATGTAAGATATGGAAGGGAGGATCCGGATGGCTCAGTAATAAAGATGTGTTCTTTCAAAAAAAAAAAAAATTAAAAAATTGAACAAACTTTCAAAAATGGAGGTCTGTTTTGCACATAACTCCATCCTTGGAAATTTGCTAACATATTTTTCAAGGTCTATGTTCCATACTTCCATGGATCTGTGTCCATGCCTTCATTAAAAAAAAAAATCAACAATTTTTTTAGAAAGAAAATGAATAAGATAAGAGAGATGATCCACATCACCTCTTAGCAGGGCCGGCCCTAGAGGGTAGGCCCAAGAGGCAACCGTCTAGGGCCCCTAATTGTAATGGGCCCCCAAATTTCTGAATTTTGGTTTTATTATATATATATATATATGTTATTATTTTTTCATGAATATATGCAGGAGATCAATATAACAATTATAATTAAAAACCCACTGTTACATGACTTAAAGGCCCACTGTTTACACATGTTTTTTTTTTTTTTTAATCCATCGGAAACACAATTATAATTATTACAAAAGACAACAATACATCATATTCCTTTATCAAACTGATGTGGGAGTGTGGGACACATCTGGAAAGCTGTTGGAGGGTCAAACGATGTCTGTTTTATGCCCATAATATGTTGTTAGAACCCTGTTATGCTAAAAAAGATCGTTTTGACCTCTGTTTTGCTAGTTTTCTATTTTAGACGGGATTTTGATGTTTAATTCAATTTAGGAAGATTTCTTTTTCTTTTCTTTTTTTAGTTTGATTAGGAATAAAGTTTAGGTTTTGGAAATATATCAAATTTACATTTTCTAGTAAAATTAGATATTTTATTTTCAATCAAGTTAGGAGTCCTAAATCTTAGAGGATTCTAGTTTGTTTTATTTTCTAAAATGTGAGCAAGTAGCCAAGTAAGGTTTAAGTGATATATTCTTTATTATTTTGGTTACTTTTTATTTGCTATTTTTTTTTTTTTTTTTTTTTGTGTTACGGTGTTGATTTTGGATTATTATATTGATTTTTATAAGTATTTACTAGAGGAAAAAAAAATCAAGAAAACATACATGGAGGGTCGAGAGCCTCATTTTTACATTTCGCCTTCGGCCCCCAAAATCTCAAGACCGGCCCTGCCTCTTAGCAGAGTAGGTAGTGCACCTCTCTTCCACATAAGTGGTGAGGAGTTCAAATCCCACGATGTGCGTTTTTACAAGCATGTATGAAGAGTTTTCTTCTCGGGTTGTGGGAGTAGTTACCATATATGTATTGTTTGATCTCGGTAGGTTCTGTCAATCCTATTATAATAATTCTTATAATACTTCAAGATAAAAGATTTAATGAAAACAATAAAATTTTGAGTGATGTTGTTTATGATCCACAAAATAACTATATCAGTACCAATACATATGGACCATTGATTATGGAGAAGTTTTGACAAGTGCATACACTTTGAGTCAAAGTATGTAAATTTAATGGTACATATCCAATGCATTGATGAAGTTATATTAGTCCGCACTGACTTGAACATTTATATTTTTATATATATATATATTAAACTAACGTGTAGGGTGTATTTAATTTGAGTTAAAAACACATTATTATTTTTTTGTTAATATGAACATATGTATCTTTAATTTAACTTCTCATTTTGATTTTGTTTTCGTTTTATTTAGTTTTTGTCCTTGTTTTCAACTTGCATACAGAATATTTTTGTAAATCTTAGTTCATGATACAAGATTACAAGTGACCAAATATGCAAAATAAAAAATGAGAACATCAAATGAGTTCTCTTGTGGATTAAGGAGATCAAATTCAAATTCAAATTCAATTCAAATTATTAGTTTTTTTTTTTTTTTTGTCTACATATATGGTAAAATTAAAATTAAAATTCAAAAGTAATAATTGATAATATTAAAATAAAATGGAATGTCTTTATAAATTTAATTATTATTTTTTAAATGGAGTGTCTTTAATATAAGAGTGGCAATAGATTAAAAGGATAATTTTAGGGAAAAAAAATGAACTCTCTATAATTTTTAAAAATTTTAGAATGGAGTGTATTTAATTTCATTTTTCTTTTTTTTTTTTAAAAAAAAAAGTTGTGTAGAAACAAAAAATGGAATTGTAAGAAGAAAATCTATTAATTTTCTAGAGGGGGATAAAAAAAATAAAAATAAATAAATAAATAACTACCGGATCCTCACCTTAATTGTCCTCACCTCCATAATTTATTAACATGTGTCAAATATAGCAAATCAATACTTTGGATTATTTCTATTAATTTTTCTATTTTTACTTTACCAAAAGATAGAATTAATTAAGACCATTGATTTAGGTGAGGATAATGTGAGGAGAAGATTCAAATCAATTTTGTTTTGGTTATTTTAATTTAGGGCAATTACCAATTAGGTCTTAGACTTTTTTTCAAATTCCAAGTTATTTGCGATTTTTACAAAAGTGACCAAATTGGTCCTTAGATTTTTCTCAAATGCCAAATTTGTCCCTCTCCTTTTAGAAGTCATCAAACTGGTCACGATTTAATGGTGTTAAATATAACAGTTGACTTTAACAATTTTAATTAAAGTACGTAAATACCCTTTATTTGTCATATTATAGCAATGTTATTTTGTCTTTTGTGCATTAAATTCACCATTATAATTACAACAAAATCCAAAAATATTATTAATAAGACAATATCAATTATACCCTTATTTTATAAATAAAGTTACCATTCATTCCTAGTTTAGTCTTTTATTATTCTTATATAAGTTTTTTTTTTTTTTTTTAATATTATATAAGCACTATTGTCAAAATTATTTAAAAAATAAAAACCCACAAATAAAATAAGCAAAAATATACGTGTTAAAAAAAAAACGTGCATATGCCATTATTATATTGTTTAGGAATAAAGTACAATTTTACCCTTACACAGTTAAAGTTGACTGACGGAACTTAGTTAGAGGGACTAATTTGACATTTGGAAAAAATGTAAGGACGAATTTGATCTCTTTTGTTAAAGTCGTAAACAACTTGAAATTTAAAATAAAGTCCATGACCTAATTGGTAATTGCCCTTTTAATCTATTTCCATTTATACCTATTTAGTATATAAAGATTTAAATATTACAGCCCACACAAATGTGGAAAATTATGTTTAAACAGCCCAATTTTAATTGGGGGTTCAAAAATTAAATAGTACTTTTTGGGGGAGGGCTTGTGCAAATAGCACCACATTAATAAGTCATGTTTTAATAGCACCAAAATAGGTGATGAGACCAAAATACCCCCACTTACTCTTTTCCTTTGCTTTTTTTTTTCTCGAAAATTCGAGACTTATTGATGCGTTTCGAGACTTAATCCCAGTTTGTTGCTTTTTTTTTTCCTCGAAAATTCGAGACTTATTAATTTTCGAGACTTATTGATGTGTTTCGAGACTTAATCCCAGTTTGTTCGAGACTTATTCTGTTCGACCTCCATCAATGGTGACAGTGCCGACGACGGCGCCGGTTGACTCCGGAGATAGTCGGATCTGGAAGATTGGACGACGTCGAGTTCATTGGTGCCATCGGTTTCGTCAGATTCACAACGGATCGTCGCAGATCTGACGATGAAGGTTCGAAAACTATTCGGGTTTGGCTTCGTTTCTCTCTCCGTACAGCTCGAAATTGAAAATGGATACTTCCGTTACAATCGGTGGCGCACGACGGACGTTTTGCCGGTGGTTTTGTCCATCAACTCGTCGGTCGATGGTGACACCTCCATTGAAGCTCCATCAATGGAGGTTTAAGGAAAAAGAAGAAGAAAGAAGATGAAGGACAGAAAAGAGAAAAGAAAAGAAGATGAGGGGTATTTTTGTCCAAATTCCATTTTTGGTGCTATTAAAACATGAGTTATTAAAGTGGTTGTAGTTACACAAATCCATTTTGAAAAAGTGTTATATACCC